>PVJH01006914.1:0-97300 GCA_004026705.1 Nesogale talazaci
TTGAGGAACTGTCCTTCTATTCCCATCTGTCTGAGTGTCTTGATTAGGAAAGGGTGCTGGATGTTGTCAAATGCTTTCTCTGCATCTATAGAAATTATCATATGGTTCTTGTACTTCAGTTTATCAATATGATGTATAATATTGATGCATTTACGGATGTTAAACCATCCCTGCATCTCTGGGATGAATCCTACCTGATCCTGATGTATTATGCTTCTTATGTATTTTTGTATTCTATTGGCCAATATCTTGTTGAAGATTTTTGCATCTATGTTCATTAAAGATATTGGTCTATAGTTCTCTATTCCTGTGGGATCCCTTCCCTGTTTGGGTATCAAAGTTATACTGGCTTCATAAAATGAGTTGGGGAGTTTTCCGTCCTTCTATATACTCTGGAAAACTTTGTGGAGGATTGGTGCCAGCTCCTCCCTGAAAGTCTTATAGAATTCCCCAGTGAAGCCGTCTGGCCCAGGAGTTTTCTTTGTTGGTAAATTCTTGATAACCATATCTATCTCTTCTCTTGTTATGGGTTTGTTTAGTTTTTTGACCTCTGTCTGGGACAGTCTAGGGAGAGATTGTTTGTCCAGGTATTTGTCCATGTCTTCCAGATTGTTAAACTTGTTGGAGTACAGATTTTCATAGTACTTTGTGATAATCCATTTAATTTCATTAGGGTCTGTTGTGATTTCCCCCATTTCATGCCTCATTCTCTCTATTGTTGCTTGTTCTTTCTTTTCTTTGGTCAGGTTTGCCAGTGGCCTATCAATTTTATTGATCCTTTCAAAGAACCAACTTTTTGCTATATTAATCTTTTGCATTGTTTTTTTGTCTTCCCAGTGGTTCAACTCTGCTCTAATTTTAATTATTTCTTTTCTTTTACTGTTGGATGGATTATTTTGCTGGCTCTGTTCCAGTTGCTGAAGTTTTTGTGAGAGTGTGTCTGCCATACGCCTCTCTTCCTTTTTATATTTTTTTATTTTATTTTTTATATTTTATATTTTATCCTTTTTATATTCCAGTTTCTATGTCTTTCGGATAGTGGCTAATTTGTGTTAATTTTTCCACATCTCTTTCCGGGGTTTTTAAGTATCCTGATTTCAGTGTCCAACTCATCCACTCAATTTTGTCTCTTCCACAATACTTACTTATAAAACACCATGCTCAATAAGAACTAATGTTGAATTAACATTAGGTTGATATATGACATTAGTATAGAACAAAGTGCATGAAAGACTTAGTATACACATTTTAATGTGTTATTTTATGTATTCCTGTATAGTTCTAACTCCAAATAAGGTCCTAAATAAACCATACCTACATATACCAAACAAAACTGCTTCCATAGTCCAAGATACATTCTGTGACCTGTCGCAGAGAGTAGACATTTTTCTGAAGGCATTTTCTACAAGGACAAGTTCTGTCCCTTTAGACAAGTGTGTGGGCATTATTCCTCGAGGCAAGCCTACACTGTGCCTAGAAAATAGCAGACTGACACACAGACCAGTGTATTTCACTCTCTAATTATTGTAGACTGGAAACAAAAATGAATAAGAAAGTCATAAAGAAATGTGGAGAAACTAAGAGAATGGCTGATTACAAAGGGTTTTGCCTTACTTATTATATTACATTTGACCGCTTAATAAGAAAAAAAAAAGCCTTTGTTATTTTTGGTGTGTGTAATGTGCTTAATTCATTTCAAAGTACTTAAATGGTCAAATCTTTTCACCTTTGAGTCAAAATACCGTCAAACAGTGGCCTCTAGAATAGCACATTTTCTGAAGGATATTCAAAAGCTGCCAGACTAAAACACTTTTGAAAAACCAAATAACAAAAAGCCACTGTACAGCTCTTAGCTGACTGTAAATGGGCTAATCACTGATTTGGGGAGAAATTATGTAAACACTTTGGATATGTTTTAATATTAATTACAATTATTTCAAAATGATATGGAGGATCATACAAGTCATTTAGATTTTCCCATGTAATTGTGAGCTGCATGATTGCAAACTGCTTCATTGAACTATAGTACACTCCACACGGGTTGTTTTGCTGGTATGAAACATGCCTTTTTAAATAGAAGTGCTAATTGTTGATGCAAGTGCTTCAAACCATAGCCATGATTCAGTGGTCTTCTACTATACTGTTTTCTTATGATTAAATATTTAGCTATTAGAGAAAATTTGACAAACATGAAAACACAGATTCCTGAAGCATATCAAATGAGAATTTAGAAGAGAGATTATGAAAGAATTTTTGGTTAAAAATTAATTCAATATTAAAAATTAAGTTTCAAGGTCTTCTGAGTTTACCCTTCCTCCCAACAAAATCTATACGCATTATTTAATATGCTCATAAATATGGAGGACATTAAGGTGAGTGAAGTAAGTAAACCACAAAAGGACTAAAATTGTATGAGATCATTGTTATTATAAAAAAGAAGTCAATATAACGGTTTTCACACCCAAAGACAAAGACTGATGGTTTCCAGGGTTGGGAAAGGAAGATGGGGACGACCAATGGCTTGAGGGTCAGAAGGTATTAACTAGGTGAAATGGAAAAATCATATTCTTAAAGAGGGAGAAGTAGAAAAATATATAGCAGGGACAAGGGACAAGTTTTGTGAGTTTTTTAAAGGTCTTTTTTTGGGAGGGCGAGGCATCACTGCCCTCAGGTGGTGGGAGTAGGAGGCCCAGTCTTTGCTCCGTGGAGCTGGAATCAAACCTCCATCCCAGTGGGCCGCAGTGCTGCGCACAACCACTATGCCACCGGGGCTCAGCCCAAGTTTTGTGAGTTTTGATAAGTTGTTTTAAATTGCTGAAAACAAAACCGATGAACTAAAATGTACAATTCCACCTAACTCACAATATGAAGTTAAACAATGAATATGTTCATTTGAAAAAAGTGAGAAGATATCTGCATACAGTTATCTATCTGTAATGGGGTTATTTCCCTAAAATTGTGATAGAATATTTTACCTGTATTTTGGTATAACATTAGTCGAGAAATGTAAATAGGAATAAAATGATGGAATTTATCAAATATTTCAAATTTGTCTTCTTCATTTTCAATAATTCGTAGACTTCTACAGTGACATAAAAAATAAAATAAAGACCAGGTGCTTTCCAGTCTGGACAACACCCCCTACCCGTGTAGGACTGTGTGCCACCAGGTATTTATTAGTTGCTTTGCCACAAGTCGATTTCAAAGTCTTTCTTTGGGTGTTTCTCAGTGGACTGTGGCTGCTGAGCTTTCCTTTCGTGGCTAAAGGGGTTAATCTTTTGCAGAAACCCAGAGCTGTACAGTGGCATCCCATTGCCACTGTCACAGCAGCACTCTGTGTCAGCTTCCTGAAACTAAGTCTCTTTGGGAGCTCTCAGTCTCATCTTTCTCCTGAGAAGAAGCTAGTGGGTTCTAACCACTGACCTTGAATGCAGACGTCCAACGCTTAGCCCAGAACTGCACAGTGATTAGGGCTGGGGGAATATATGCTGTCTTCCTTCATTTGTAACATGCCTTGATAAACAATAAAATCCTGAGCACTTCTCACTGACTTGAAAACTTATTAACATCCTTAATATATCCTTTCTTCATGAATTTTGTCTGTGAGTTCTGTGTATCCATTGCAATGGATGTTAGTTCCCAGGGAGGAAGAATAGAGAACACTATCTTATACATCACAATGATGAACGGTTCCATGAACTGCACTTCACCAGCATTAGACATTTCCTTCCTATAGTCCCTTGCAAACTTTTGCAGTCCTATTCCCTGCGTATGGGGAGACATTTTCTCACCTATGTGCAGGACTCTGTATCTTATTTCTTCTTTTCTTTTTTTCACCCCGTATCTTACTTCTGTTTGAGCTTTATTCAAGTCACACCTTCTTGAGATACAAAATTCAGCCACGGCGCCTTCAACAATAAGAATTCTTTCTTCAATTCTAATTTTGTCTAAGTAGGACATGTCCCAACTTAACATTATTTATGTGTCCACTTACATGTTCATTATGTTTGTCGTCTGTCTCTTCCTACCAACATGTAAGTTTGGATGAACAGACCCCCTCAAAATGCAAAGATCCACTGCCATCAAATCTGTTCCCACTCATGGCAACCCTACACAGATTTCCTGAGGTTTTCTAGATCTTAGTAGGAAAAAGCAGGCTTCTCATTCTCTCTTAAAGCAGTGAGTGGGACTGAACAAGCCTCAAAGCTAGCAGTCCGTCCGTCACTGACCTGCCAGTGTCACCCAAGGTCAAATACACAAAAAATGACTCAAAGTCATGGAGTAGATCTGACTCATGGTGCCGCTCAGAGGGAAGGGCCTTGTGAGCTTTTGAGATGGTAACTCTTTCTTTGTATTTTTATTGTAAAGACGATTTCATTGGAAGCTCTTACAGCTTTAGTAACAATCTATGAATCCATTTTTGTACATCCATATCTGCACAGATGTTGCATCGTTATTAAAAAAAAACACATATTCTGCTTGGGTCTTTGCTACCTGCTCCTCTTGTTACCTTCCCTCCCTCTCCCCGCCCATTCTCTTGACCTTCAAGGTGATACAAAACCTTGGTTTTCTCCTACTGGTGACAGTAGAAGATAGCTTCATAAGTTGGGACCAGGATTAAAGTTTGTGAATTTTCTTATTCCGATGCCTTGTATGTAGTCTCTACTCAATAAGTATTTGCTGATTGAATAATTGTAAGTGGGTCAGATATGATCTATCTTCTTAAGTTAGTCAATGAAGGCTAAATCAAAAAGTATAATGGGACTGAGTTACTGAAAGTAAATTGCAGAGCTGAGATTCAGCAAATAAACCATATCTTTGCTTTATTCGTGTAGATAACACATTTTTTAATTGTGAAAGCTTTTGGAAATTACAATTAAAAATCATTGAGTCTCTAAAGATAGTTGGATAAATCCCAGTCTTGCATACACATGAGGCAATAAACTATGCAATGTTGATTTGATCCTGAGTCTTGTTTACCCCTATACGATTAGATCTTGAAAATAGAAGGAATAAGTAAATAACAATAATTGCATGGGCTATTAATACCATAAAACCACAAGCAAGAAATGTTCCAAAAGTCAATGCCTGACTATTTAGCAAGTCTGGACATAGCATCTTTCACCTAATTTAAGAGGTGAGTCATCTGGAAGATTGCATAAACTGAACCCGAGCGCCTCCTGCTGTTTGGACAACATCTTTGCTCTTTCTTAAGGAAAACTGTTTCATGAAATGGTGCAGATTAAAAGTAAAATTCTGGCAGACCAACTTGTGTGACCACGAGGTGTCAAAGGGATCAGAAACCAGGATTTAAGAACTGAAATCATATACTTGCATGCCCACCTTCCTGATATGATCGCTGATGGCAAATGTGTACTTAAGCTAATGTAGTAAAGTAAGCTGATAGTGTCAAGCTATCAAAAGATGTAGCATTTGGGGTCTTAAAGAATTGAAAGTAAACACCGAGCCATCTAGCTCAGAGGCAACAAAGCTCACATGGAAGAAGCACATTAGCCTGTGCAATGATGAGATGTCAAAGGGATCGGGTATCGAGCATCAAAGAACTAAAAATTATATTACTATAAATGAGCAGGGTATAGATTGGGACCCAAAGTCCATCAATAGGTAAAGTGACAGCCCTTACAGAGGGGTTGTAGGGAGGAGACAAGTCAGTCAAGGTACACTGTAGCAACAATAAAACATGTAACTTTCCTCTAGTTCTCATGCTTCCTCCCACCCACTATCATGATCCCAATTCTACCTTACAAATCCAGCTAGACCAGGGGATGTACACTCAAGCCAGAAACATGGGGGAATTCAGGGAAGATGATTCCTTAGAGACCAGAGGTGAGGGTGGTGATGCCAGGAGTGTGGTGGGAAGGTGGACTATTATAGGGATCTCCTTTCTGGGGTATGGAGAGCGGGGAAGTGGGTGAAGGGACACATCAGACAGTTTATAGTGACAAAATAATGACAATTTATAGATTGTTAAGGGCTCATGGGGGAGGGAGAGTGAGGAGGGAGGGAAATATGGGGAGCTGGTACCGGGGACCTAGGTGAAAAGAGGATGTTTTGAGAAAGATGATGGCAACAAATGTTCAGATATGGTCTTCATACAATCGGCATATGTATTGATCATGATAGGAACTGTATGAGCCTCCAATAAAATGATTTATAAAAAAATAATGAGAGAAGAAAATGTCCTAAAATTGACTGTGGTGATGATCATACAACTCCTCTTGTGAATGAGAGGGAAAGGTTCTGAGAAGTTTTGAGGTTAAAATCTGTGGGTGACACCTAATACTGAGTACTAGGCTCACTCACTTTTTTATGCCTCCTTTGATGTGACTGTTCTGAGGTGCCGTAGAGTGAGTTCCGACTCATAGCGACCGTCTGTGCAGCAGAACAAGTCCTTTTGGACTTGTGCCCTCCTCGAGATTGCTACATCTAAGCCCATCATTGTAGCCATTGTTTCAATGCATCCTTCAAGGGCCTTCCTCTTTTTTGGGGGGGAGGGCGTCACTGCCCTCTGGTGGGAGTGGGAGGCCCAGCCTTGCTCCTGGAGAGCTGCTGCTGGATTTGAACTGCCAAGCCAGTGGGCCGCAGCCTGGCACTCAACCTCTAGGCTCAGCCAGGGCCTTCCTCTTTTTCCCTTCTTTGTCTCCACTTTATTGACTCTAATATCCTTCTCCAGGGTCTGGCTTCTCCCAGTAACGTGTCCAAAATGCAGGTTATCACATACTTCGATGTTAGGACATCATATATCTACTTTATATGTATCTATCTGAATTCAGGATTCCAAAAGCTTTTCTCCAAGCCCTAGTTTGTTTTTAACCAAAACACACACACATATCTATATGCAATCAGTTCTGGGAAACCTTCCATTGTTCCAGGACCTGATTAAGTGCTATCCAGCTATTACTACATAGAATCTTCTCATGTGGCATATGATCCTCTATATTTACTTTTGTTTTCTTAATAATAAAACTGAGGTTCTAAGTTGCTGGACAATTTTCTGGGTCTTCACAAACAGTGGAGGGTACAGCTGGGATTTGCAGTCTCTGTAGTTTTAGTGGTGTATTGTATGGCACTATTTCAATAAACCCTATCTATAGCTTGTTCCAGAGATCTGACTTCTTCATAAACAATATGTGTTTATGTAGATTCTATATTTTCAAAATTTAAAAAATACATATACATACAAATTTTGATACACACAAAATAATTGGCATGCATATGATATGTACGAAACACATAGAAACATTTCATTGCACACCTGCATGTGTTTATTTCAAAGAAAACATGTCAAAAATTGTCTCTTTGATTTGTGGATGGCTTCAGACTAGCCTTGACAACCTGCAGTCTTGTCTCGACAGGGTGCTTTCAAAGTAAGGTCCAGTGAAAATGGCTGTTTCTGAGTAGATCTGCAGAAGCCCTTCAATTCAGAGCAGAGAGATGATCTCAGAAGGTTGGGTCAGTGGTTTGGGGGCACTTGAAAGAAAGCATCTTGATGAGTGTTCTTGAAGGACACTGGAGGAATTACAAAAGATTATTACGAAGAAATTTTTTAAAAGTTGAAAAATGCATCATTGAGAAAAAGACTTGGAAAATTATTCTGTATATCCCCCATCCCCCAAAAATCATGACAATGCCCCCATTTTGTCTTGAAAGAAATAAGGCCAACATATGTGAATTTGGTTGGAAACCTTATAGCGTCCACCCAGGTTTGGTTTTGCCAGTTTAGACTTCTTTTTGCCCTCCAAATTCAAAGAAGATTTCAAAGGAATAGGGTTTGAATCCCTCAAAGATACCAAACTCTTGTTTGACGTGATGTGAATCAAAGAGCATAGAAATATTCAAGGAAAGATTAGAGTGATGGAAACAAAACTCCCTCTTCAGAACTGTAGAGAACTACATAGAGGAAGAATTAATAGAGAATAGCTTCACAGTTTGATATTTTTTTCTAATAAAGGTTCATGGGTTTATAGCAACATTTTATAATTATCCTTATACAGAAGATATTTTTATATGTTGTGGGAGTAAAACTTTGAAAAGTTCATGAAGAAAATCCATTATATTTCCATTCTGTTGTTCCACATACCTTATTAGCTCTCTGGTAGATAGGAGATGCAGGTTTCCCCTGTTATCTGAAAGTGGAGCATTTCTAGGAAACCTTCCCTAAGACAGAGTAGGATAAAGTAAAAAAAAAAAAATGCAGCTGCTCAATTTACATAGGAAAAGAAATTGAGTATCCCATGACCTAACACATAGTATACTGAATCATGCAAAACGGTATGTAAAGTCTGAAATAACTACTACATCATGCCCACAGAAAAAGTACAGCCTATCCTGGCAGCTTGATGCTTAGATGCTGAATGCAGGTTCTTGAGAGGAGTTTGACCATATTGCTCCTGCTGCTAGAGGTGCGTGCTGCCTCTTTCACAGCATAGTGAAACTCCCCCAGTTTATTTTGCCTTTTTACATAAAGGCACACATTTCCATAGAATTTAATTTAGATTAATGAAATTGAGAATTAATGAGTTGTTGGTAGATGCCAACAGCACAATTCTGATTCAAAGCAACACTGTGTGTAACAGGGAACAACAGGACCTGCTCTTGAGCCATCCTGATGATGGCTAGGTTTGAGCCTGTGAGGCGTCTACTGTGTTCATCTGCGTCATGAGGGCGGAACGCTAACTCTGCTTCACTGCCCATCTCCTTCGCCAAGTACGAAGTCCTTTTCCAGGTACTAGTCTCATCTAATTACCTGCTCAGAGCACATGAGATGAACCTTCCCCGTGCTAACTTCTAAGCGCATTCTAGTTGAACATCTCCCAGAACAGATTTGTCTGGCAGTTCACGGCGTGTTTCAATATAGGCCCTTCTTGCAACTAAACTAGCAAAAATTCAGCATTCTAAGAGGGAAGGTCCACATTTACTCATACATGTGAGTGGCATATATGGAGTGAGTGCATATATATATATGTATATATATATATATGTATAATACAAGATGGGGGGGTTAGCCTGAGATCTCTCGGTAAGCAAAACCAGTGGTAGTTTCATGTGTATGTATATAGAAAGAAGTGTTTATCAGAAATAAATCAAACAATTTGCAAAGTGGGTTAATTCCAGTGCAATTCAGTTCTGTGGGTCAGATTTAAGTTGGAAGCTTTGTGTAGCTATGGGAACCATTAGACACAAAGCAGGAAGAAAAGGGTGAAGATCACACATTGCTGGACGTAATTAAGTGAGTCTGAGGTCCGCAGTCTGCAGGTGGCAGTCTGGATTCAGCGGGTTGCAGAATAGGAGAACAACAAACCAGATGCAGCACCCAGGTCCACCAGGAGAAGTGAAACCAGCTTCCACACAGGGTCAATCTACATTTAGAGTAGAGGACACCCTAACAGAAACCTCCCTTAGTTGTATCAAAGTTGTGAACAGATTAAGAAGGTGATACTCAACCCTATTCTCTTCTCTTTTGTATTAAAAATCATTTTATTGTGGGCTTGTACATCGTTTTTGCACAATACATAAATACATATACTGTGCCAAGCACCTTCACATGTCTGCTGCTGCTGCTATCATTCTCCAAATATCCACTTTTCCACTTGAGCCCTTGATATCAGCTTCCCATCCTTTCCTCTGTCCCTGCTCCCCCTCCCCCACCAACCCTCAATACTTTATAAATTATCACTGTTATGTCATATCTTACACTGCCCAACATCTCCCCCTGCCCACTCATCTGATGTCTGTCATTCAGATATACAGTCTGGAGTCTTAAATGCTTGAGTGTAAACAAGCAACCATCTAGTTCAGAAGCAACAAAGTCCACCATAAAAGAAACACACCAGCCTGTGCAACCATGAGTTGTTGAAATAATCAGGTACCAGGCATCAAAGAACAAAAATCAAAATCAGTATGTGCCCACCCTCCTGATGGTCACTGAATACAAATGGATTCAGAGGCAAACAGAGTGGAGGAAATGGATGGTGCCCAGCTACCAAATGACAAAGGGTCTGGAATCTTAAAAGCTTGAAGATAAATGAGTGGCTGTTTAGCGCCGAAACAGCAAAACCCACATGGAAGAAGCACACCAGCCTGTGTGATCAAGAGGGATCTAAGGGAGCAGGTATCAAACATCAAAGAACAAGAATCACATCACTACGAATGAAGGGTGGGGACCCAACAGGGTGGGGACCCAACACCCACTTGTGGGAGGAGACAGGTCAGTCAAGGTACAGCGAGGCAGTGATGAAGCATACAACTTCCTTCTAGTTCCTGAACGCTTCCGCCCCCAACTATCATGATCTCAACTCTATTTACAAATCCAGCTGGACTGGAGAAGGTACCCTGGTAGAGATAGGAGCTGGAGATATGGGGAACCCGGACAGATGAGCCCCTCAGGGCCAGTGGTGAGATTGGAGTTATGGGATGGGTGGAGAGAAGGTGGGGAAAAGAGAGAACCAACTACAAGGATATACACATACTCTATTCTTTTCATAACTACTTGAATGCTTCACAGAAGATTCCATCATGGAGTAGACCCTCCTATGTTATATCACATTATGGGAGAAACTTGGCCCACACAAATTGACATAAAACCTAACTTTCATATGATGTTTCAGTAAAATTTTCTTGTGTGTGGCATTACTGCTAGTGTTTAATAATCTCCATATTCTGCCAGATTGCCTTCCCTTGTAATGGGCAGAAATATAGATCTTTTACAATAGGTTGGTCAAGTGGTCTTATTTCAACTTTTCTTTGCATATGCTATGCATTTGGATGAGATGTCATGGATTCTAAGAGACTCTGTTGTCCCTAGATGACACTGAGTTGGTTCTGATCCATGGTGACTGTGTCAGGCAGGGTTCTCTTTGAGAAATAAAACCAGGACACTAGTAATTCTCTTTATATATTTATATAGAGAGAGGGGTATATAAGATAAGAAAGAAACAGTTAACTATCTATAAAGCAGTACAAATTGCTCGGTGCAACTCACTTGTGTGAGACAGCTAGAAGACTAGCAGTCCTTCAAGGCTTAAGGGCTGCTGAGTAGTCCTTGGCAGAGCAATTCAGGCTATGTGGTCACAGGCAGTAAACAGCAGAGTGGGTCACCAACAGTCATCCAGATGACAGAGTCCAACAGTCTCCAGCTCAAGAGATGTATATCCCAGGAGCGTGGCAAAGTAGGGCTTGAAGGAACCTCAACTCCCAGCTCCACAGTCCACAATTAGGTGTCCCATGGGTAGTGTTGCTTGGAAGTCAAGGCACAGGATGTACAAGGCAGCTGTCTTGTCTGAAGATCCAAAAGCAAGAGAGCAAGGGCGGAGGTTACCAAGCCTTTTCTATTTCCGACCTTCAGTTCATCGCATGTGTTCATTGGCCATGTCATCACAGCAGACCTACCATTCGTCTTTAGCCATGTTGGCACCACAAACTTGCCTATAACAGCGACCCTACAGACAGCAGAATGAAACATTGTGCACTGTGCTAGTCCAAGTAGACTAGAGGAACAAATTTATAGACATGCATATGGATATAAGGAAAAGGTTTATAAATAAAAGAAATAGGACATTAAGAAAGAATCCCAATCTAGTCCAGTACAAAGTCATAAGTTCGATATTAACTCATATGCCCAATATCAGTCTATAAAGTCTCCTTCTGATTCACAAAGTCACAGGTTAGTGGGTACAGAGTCCTGGTGCCAGCAGGGGTCCTCTCATGGCTCCTCGATTCCAGGCCTCAGGGCCCATCAACAGCATCCTGTGGTGGCCAGAGCAACTCATCGCTGGCAGGGGTCCCCACGTGGCTTCTCCAGCTTCAGAGGTCTGGCTTCATCAGGGCAAAGCCATGTGGCTTCTCCTCCAGCTCCTCAGACACTGCCATCTTGTCTTGTCCATGATTCATCGTCTCTGAGACCAACTCCTAACAACTGGGGAGATAGCTTTTCATCTTCATCAGGGAAATAACGCGAGATTTCCCAGAAGTCTTAGGAGAAAGCCATTCCCACACAGAGGCCTCATTGACTACTCAATGGCTATCTCCAGATTAACAGGCTAGACTCCACCCCTACATCTCCATCATGAGATTAACATAAGCACATGACTGCCATATGCACTATCCTCACAATTGTTCCTGTGCGTGAGTCAATTGTAGCCACTGTGCAGAGACATCTCCATGAGAGTCATCTTCTCTTTTGTTGTCCCTCAACTTCACCAACCATGATCTTCTTCTGCAGGATGTGGTCTCTCCTGACAGCGTGTCCAAAATATAAATGCTGAACTCTCACCATCCTTGCTTTTAAAGGTGACTCTATCAATACTTCTTCACAGACAGATTTGTTTGTCTTTTTGACAACCCAAGAAGCTTTCAATATTCCTTACCATCACCACAAGGCAAGTGCTTCTATTCTTCTTCAATCTTTCTATTTAAAGTTCAACTCTGACATGCCACCACTTGTCTATCAATTTGTTGTGCAGTGGTGGCTTGTGTACTGCTGTGATGCTGGAAGTTAAGTCAGTGGTTTTTCAAATGTGACAACAAAGAACACAGTTTCAGAGAAACAGAACATCCCTCCACTCATCTAAATTCTGATTCACTGAGGTAGGGTTTTGAAACCTGAAAAGAGGCCAAGTGCTATCCTAAGGACAGTTGGTGTCTGAATAGGATGAACAAGATTAACAGTTTCAAAGAATTTCTGACCTCTGCCTCAAAGGACACATACAAGGGCAGATATGGAATTAGATCATCCTTTACCTTTGTGTGACCAAAGGATATCAGATGTGGTCCCCACATCTTTACCTCAGTTGAAATCAGAAGTAGAAACTACTGCAATCACTTCAAAGTCATAGGAGTTGAGTTTTGTAAGACAAGGAGAATTTTGCCTTGTAAAGTGAAACCATTGATTCTCGTAAAGTTACTTTTACTTATAAAAGCTCATGACATGGGAAACTGCAAAAGAAGGATAGTACTCATCATTAGACATCTATGCAGTTGGATTTCCCTTCCTACTTGTGTAGACAGAGGCCTTCACACCATTTCCTATGATTCCATAGTCAAATGTATCCAGAACCCAGAGTCTATTAACCCCTATCTTGTTTGACTTCTTTTTTGTTCCAGTCTACTTTTAAAATGTGCCAGGTGGTCTAATGTGCTCAGATCAAGAAGTAAAGTTTGTGAATAGCGTCACCAAGAAATACCGAAAGACGCATTACCTGATGTGACAGTGGAATGATGTCCTGGCAAGCACAGGAAGCATGGCAAGTACCTGGCACTGAGCAGACCCTGCAAAACTGTCTTCTAAATGTCAAGGTTAAACTTCCGAAATGTCGTTCCAAGTGGATTGTGGAGAGATGAAGAAAATATCCTTTAGGATATATTTTAAGAATTTAAAGGGGTTACAGTAGGACCAGGGTATGAGAAATAAATATGCAGTGGAAGGACTGCCCAGGTGATACTATATGGTGGGTGCTCGGATGGAAACTTGAACCACAGTTTAGGGATTTATATCTTATAGTTCTTTCTTTCATTGCTTAACATTTTATTATAATTTTAAACAGTGATAAGTCGGACTCTCCTTCTAAACTGAATAAAAAGTGATCCAATTTATTTTCACTTTCATACTAATATTTAGAACAAGGAGTATGTCATAATGGCATGTCAAGTTGAAGATATAGAAGTGAAGAGTTTAGCCTGCGGAGTCACAGCCTGATGGAATCTCATGGTGGTTGTGGCCTCACAAGGAGGATCTCAGGAGCTTTCTCTCTCTCTCTCTCTCTCTCTCTCTCTCTCTCTTTGTGTCTCTCTGTCTCTTTCTCTCTCTGTGTTTTAGTCTTCCTGTCAATGTCACCATGGAAACTGGGCAAGTTAACCGTCCACCACCACTGTATCTGCGAAATTTTGATCTTCCTGCATTTTGCATCATTGCATGTGGCTGTGAGTCTGGAGATGCACTTATGAACTACAATCAGAAGCATACACTTGATCTGGACTAGGCCAGGTTGTATATTGGATATATAATTACTTTTTGATATAAAGTTCTCTCTTACACATATATAAGTGCCTCTGGATTTGTTCCTCTAGTCAATCCAGCCTAGTACAAGGTGTTTCTAAATAACCAATATAAGTAGGAAAGAAAAACATTCTAGGATTTCTGAATATTTACATAACTTTATGAACCAAATTTATAAGTTAGCATTTGCTAACATGATGAAAAGGAGCAACAGCATGCATGTTCATGTGTATGCATTCATAGAATTAATCAAAACCAACAGTGAATTAGGCAATAAAACATGTATTAATAAATATTAGATAACGGAAATCATCCTGAGTACATTTTCTGACAAAAATGCAAACTCTGAAATTAATATAAACATCTTCATTAAAAATATTTTTCAACAACATACATTACAGCTGTACATATGGACACTGTCAGATTATATACAAAAGAATTAAGTTGATTACCTCTATTAAAACAGCACAATATTAGTAACCAAAATGAGGCCAGGGGCTGAACATCAATTGTTTATATTCAAGTTCAGGCTAAAGGTAAATAAAATCATACCAATCCATAAGAATTTCAGTACAACCTGGATTACATCCTACCTGAATTTTGAGAACTCTTCGTGGATAGATCTGACCTGTGAAAACAAATACAAAAGGCCTGAGGAGCTGTGGGATGACATCAAGAATACAACCAGTGATCTAGATTCAACGGCGAGGAGGGTGTAGGGTGCCGGGTAGGCTTGATAAAGGGTAGTGTTGCCCAGAGGGATTAATGAAAACCTAATGAGATTGAACTTGTTAATGGGACAAGAGGAATACAGAAAAGAACTAGGAGGCAAAGGACACTTCTAAAGGTATAAAAAAGGTACATACATATGTAAATACATTTAAATGTAATGAAAGGAAAATAGATCTATGTACATGTATGCATATGTTATGTATCAAGGTAGCAGACAGACATTGGGCCTCTACTCCAGTACTCTCTCAACTCAAGAACACTTTTTTCTAATAATATGGCATTCTGTGATGCTCACTCACCTTCCCTGACATGATTGCTGAAGACAAAATTGATGCATAAGCAAATGTGGTGAAGAAAGTTGATAGTGCCTGGCAATTAAAAGCTATAGTGTCTAGTATCTTAAAGGTCTGAAGTTAAATAAGTAACCATCTAACCGAGAAGCATTTAACCACACATGGAAGAAGCACACTAACCTGTGTGATCATGAGGTGTCAATGGGATCAGGTATCAGGCAGCAAAGACCCAGAACAATCACATAGATGGGAAACGTGGAGTGTAGACCCATCTGCAGACAAATGGACATCCCCTCCACAAAAGGATCACAAGAAAGAGAAGATCCAGAGAGGGTATAGTATTGCACTGACAAAACATATAACTTTCCTCTAGTTCTTTAATACTTCCACATACTGTCCCTTCTATTGTTACCCCATGTGTACCTATCCCAAAGCAAGATGGCCCAACACAATATGGAAATCCACACTATTAATATCACATGCAAATAAAATTTTGTTGCAGATCATTTAACAATGGTTGCAACACTTCTTTGACAGGGAGCTGTCAGAAATTCAAACTGGATTCAGAAGATGACATAGCATAAGTCAGATATATCTTGGCTGAAAACTGAGAATACCCCTGTGATGGTTACATTTTAAGTAAACTTGAAACATCTATGGAAAGATAAAGCAAAGCCCAACTGTGAATTCAGGACACAGACAAAAGCCATTTCCTTGGGGTTGTGGCCTTTTTATAGGAGAAATGGTATAGATTTGAATTCTCTTGTAAGTGGCTTACTGACTCTGTGAGCTCATCACACTTAATTTCTTAATAGTTCATTTACAAGATTTTTTTCTATCCAGTAAATAGATCTTTGTTAAGTTCTGAAATCATATTTCATTGTTGATTTAGGAAGATCTCTCTCTTTCCTAACGGAACCATATCCTCAATTGTTGCTAGTTAGGAGCGTGCAATTTATATATCCCTTTGCTGCATGTCTTTGTTTTGGGAGGACATGTTACCATTTCAGCAGTAAAATATCTAGAGTGGTATACAGTCTCACTGTTGGCTGCTTCACCAATCCTGAGACAAAAAATGCATTGCCCTCTGTGACAGTCACTTAATCTGGTGTCAATTTGAGGATTAAGAGTATAGGGGTAGAGTCTAGTCTATACATCTAGATGTGGCCAAAGAGACCTCTGTGTGGGCATGGCTTTCTCCTGAGAATTTTGGGACATCTGGCCATATTTCCCCCTTGGAGGTGAGAGACTCACTACTCATTCCCTGGGAGACATTGCAGCTGACAAGATACATGGCAGCATGCTGATAGACCCTGAGCCCTGGAACCTGGAGGAACCATGGGGAGACTCCTGCCAGCGCTGAGATATTCCACCACTGGATTCACAAGACTCTGGACCCACTGGCCTATGATTGACGTGGTGTCACTTCATGTGCTTCATAAGTCTGAAGTGGACTTATAGATTGGTATCAGATGCATGGGCTAATATCGGACATATGACCTTGGAGTGGACTGGGATATTGTCTCAATGTTCAATTGCTTTTGTACACAAACCTTTCCCTTCTATACATATCTGTGCTAACACATCCTCTTTCTGCTGGGATTTATCTCTCCTGTTATTAAGGTATAGGGCTCTTCAAGAGATGGGAAAGAAACAATGTCCATGCAGAGATCTCTCACAGTTACGGCCCTGAGAACAAATTTTCCCAAGCCTATGAGTATCATAAATAAGTGCCTCCATTCTTTGAAGACTATTAGCAAGACAGATAGATCCCAGATTTCTCTCCCACTCAGCCTGCAGTTCAGAAGAGAAAGACCTTCAGCCTGTCCCCTGGCGTAGACACAAGGGTTTCCTTGCTCCTCCTTACACTCTAAGTCAGTGGTTCTCAACCTGTGGGTCTTGACACCTTTGGGAGTCAAACGACCCTTTCACAAGGGTTGCTCAATTCATAACTGTAGCAAAATTATAGTTATGAAGTAGCGATGAAAGTAATTTTAGTGCTGGGGGGGCTCACCACAACACGAAGTACTGTATTAAAGGGTCATGGTATTAGGAAAGTTGAGAACTACTGCTCTGAGAAGTCTTGCTATTTTTTATCTCCTGCATTGTGGCAGAACCTGAAGGACTCAGAAACCTTCCCTGGAGCTATTTGTCAGCTCTCAGGTGTTTCTTTGCTTTGTATTAGGAGATGAGTCAAGTATGGGAGGTTCACAGATGACTATCGATGGGGATTTATGGGATCATTCTTAATTTGCAATAAAAGGCCTATAATAAGAATCTTACAAATAGAATAGTTTAACATGTGAATGGTATTCCTGAGAAGCCCAAATGGTTAGTGCTTGACTACTCCCAAAAGGTTGGCAGTTCAAACCCACCCATTCTCTTTGAAGGCAGGCCTGAAATCTGCTTCTCAAATGTCACCAACTAGACAGCTGTGAACTAGTTCTGGTCTGTACCGATTTCCTCCCTATGTATAGTATAAGTCAAAGTGAATGCTCAACTGAATACTAACACATAAAAACATTATAAAGGGAAAAAAGTGATAAAGAGCAGGAAATAAAATATGTAAATCATCTCAAGATCATTGAGAAGGAAGAGAGAAAGGAATGGGGCAATATAAACAAAGATTTCTGAGGAGGTCACACTAGGCCTTTGGGCAAAAAAGTCCAGGGAGAAGGATCAGGTCTCAATAACTTTACTTGCACCATTCCTAAAAAACAACACAGGTTTTAGCTAAAGGGATTGATCACATATTTTGTGCAAAATGTTAACTGAGAGAGAGAATTGGCCTAGGACAATATTACAATAGAAAGATTTTCTCAGGCATGGGAAACTGGAGCACATCTCTTTGAAACTTATTGCTCCCATAATTTACATGAATCTAATATTTAAGTCAAGGAACCCAGGCGGTATTTGACTGCTAACCACTGAGTCAGTCACTCAAATCCACCAGTCACTCTATGGGACAAAGACTAAAACTGTCTCTTTCTGTAAAGATTTACAGTGTCAGAAGCCATTTATAGAGCCACGAAGTCAAAACCAGCTCAATTTTAGTGAAATAATTGCTAACTTATTGTAAGGATATTGTATCTGTGTAAATCCCAATAAAATGATGGAAGAAATCCTACAAATATAAAAAATGCTCTGAGTTAGTTCAATCCCATCAGACAGTATACTACGACTGCTGCCACGAGCAGTTTCAAACCTTTCTTTTCCTTCTTGAACTCTTTGACATCAGTTCCCTTTTGCACACACAGTCGTGCCATTGTATCCCCTCAGAAACCCTGACTCTACTTGCTGTCCTTACTTTCATAGAGTGAAAACCGGAAAATTTCATCACAAAATTATTAGAGGGTTATCCCAATTACAAAACACATGAGAAGATCCCCAATATGAACAAACAGAACACACAAAATATAGAGAGAGTGTTGAAAACCTTATCAGGCCCAAAGTACATTTGAAGGGGGATCAAGTGAGAAGGTTTCAAATGTTGAAGTCAGGTTTATCATTTTGAACTTCTCTCCTCATCTCTTCAGTGCACTCAATTTGGTCACCAGCTTCTTCCCATCCCTCGATAAAGGATAGAGGAAAGTAACTGGAGGTTTATTTCCTTTATAGTTCTCACAAATTTATCTTGATCTCCCACTGTTATCCATAGCCTTTTGCAAACCAGAATCACACAATGTAACCTCTTATACTGTTCCTTCCATTGGCTCCAGATGATTTGCAAACCTTCAGTCACAGTTGTTGATGTGCTTCTTTCATGTGGACTCTAAAGAATCTAACTTAGATGGCTGCTTCTTTGGAAACAAGACTTTAAGACCCAAGACACTATTTTATCTCATAGCTTGGCACTATCTAAGTTTTATATTATGCTTTGCTTAAATATACATATTTTCAGTGTTTCCTTCCTGAGAGCAAGAATGAAGCAGGGCAATGATCTAAAAACTAATTGTTCCTTAATTGGCACTAGGATTTAGGCCCTCAAAGGCATTCCTAAATAGAAGTTTTTTTTTTTTTTAATCTCTTTTTAGTGTCCTTTCAAAACCTCATTTTTCTTGATAGAGAGCCTTATTGATCATTCCCATGGGACATATAGATCTGCCATTAATATTGTTTTTGATTAGCTTTTGGTACTAATATTTTAAAGTGCTGCTGAGAGAAGGATATCTGGCCAATGTCAACTGACTGTATCACAGTACCACTCTTTTTTCTTGTACAGAATCAATACTTTCATGGCTAGACACTCAAGAAAAATGAAGTATATGGTACACATTCAGTAAAAGGTAAATTTGTCGGACTTGTTTTCTTATTAGAATTTACTTTTAAATTATTTAAAGTTTAAAACTGTGTATGAATTGACATTTGCATCGCAACACTTACAATGTAGAATCCCTAAATGTCACAGATGATTTAGATGACTAAGCTAGAAGTTAAACGTTTGGTGGTTCAAGGAGCCAAAGAACTGGTGATCTACTTCCAAAGGCCAACACATTGGAAACCTCACTCTGTAGCTAGAGTCCCTGCAATTCAAAATAAACTAGCTGGCAGCTAAAACAAAATAACAACAAAGCATTTAGCTTAATAACAATTCTCCAGTGCTTGAAGGATTCATATTTCAGAAACATTCAACTAATGTGCTTAAGTGTGGGAGTAGCAGTAGGAGTAAAAAGAATATATTTTGAATAAAAGAAGTAAGCTAGTGGAGATTGATATATACTATTAACAATGTTAAAGGATTATGTATACATCAAATGTATGAGGATAAGATAAATGGAATTTTGCAGCATTAAAGAACCATTGATTTTGAAATAATCAAATGTGTAATTATTATTTCTTGACATAGACATATATATATACATGACATTGGGGTTTATTGTTATCATCATTTTAGTTTCTTTGATTGCTTAATATTAGGATGCCTGTGTTTTTTGTACTTATTGTTGTCTCTGAAGGTGTATCTAGATAAGATAGGCTGGAAAAAGAGCTAGAGTCAAAAATGAGAGAACTGATGGTTCTGGGGGTTGGGGAGGTGACGGTGGGGACATGGGAGATAGGGAGGAGGGGAAAGGTGGTGGTGTTGAATAGTCCAGAGACAAGGGAATAACAAGAGATTCAAAATCAGTGACAAGTTGGGTATGAGAGGCACAATAGGGATTGATCAAGAGTAATGTAACAGAGAGAAAATACTGAAACCTCGATTAATGTTGAGCATGATAGTGGGACATGAGGAAAGCAAAAGGAAATAGAGGAGAGAATTGGCTATTAAAGGTCATTTATAGAGGTCTAAATATGGGCATGTACATAGATGAATATATTTATATAGGACAATGGGGAAATTGATCAACGTGTATATACTTATAGGGTTAATATTAGGGCAGCAGAAGGGCATTGGACCTCCACTCAAGTACTTCCTCAATGAAAGAATACCTTGTTCTATTAAATTGGCATTCCAGGATGCTCATCTTCCCAACATGATCACTGAAAACAAATGTGTGCATAAACAAAGGTGGTGAAGAAAGTGGATGGTACCTGGCTATCAAAAGATATAGTGTCTGGGGTCTTACATGTTCGAAAGTAAACAAGTGGCCTTGTAGCTGAGATGTAACAAAGCCCACATGGAAGAAACATATCAGCCTATGTGACCAAGGGCTTCCAAAAAGATCAGTTATCAGGAATTAAGAACTAAAAATCATGACATTGTGTGTTCACCTGCTTGATATGATCAGAGATGACAAATGGGTGCATAAGCAAATATGGTTAAGAAAGCTGATGATGCCAGCTATCAAAAGATAAAACATCTGGGTCTTAAAGGCTTGAAAGTAAACAAGTGGCCATCTAGCTCAGAAACAACAAAGTCCACATGGAAGAAGAATACCAACCTGTGTGACTACGAGGTGTCAAAGGGATCTGGTGTCAGGAATCAAAGAAGTAAAAATTATGTCATTATAAATGAGGGCAGTACTGCATGGGGACGCAAAGGCCATCAATAGGTGAGGCAACATCCCCTAGCAGAAGTGTTGCAGGGAGGAGAGGTGCCAGTCAAGGTACGGTGTGGCAACAATGAGGTATGCAACTTTCCTCTAGTTCTCAAAGGCTTCTTCCCCCCCACCCATTATCATGATCCCAATTCTACCTTACAAATCCAGCTTGACCGGGGAATGTACACTGGAGCCAGAAACATGAGGAATTCAGGATAGATGATCCCTTCAGGACTACTGGTGAGTGTAGTGATACTGGGAGGAGAGGGAGTGTAGAGTGGAAGGGGGGAATCAATAGCAGGGATCTACATATGACCTCTTCAGAGTACAGACAGCAGGGAAGTGGGTGAAGGGACATATCAGACAGAGTACAATATGAAAAAGAAATAGGAATGTATAAATTATTAAGAGTTCATGTGGGGAGGGAGGGGAAATATGGGGAGCTGGTACGGGGGACTGAAGTTAAAGGAGAATGTTTTGGGAATGATGACGGCAACAGGTGTGCAAATGAGATATGCATACAATTGACATATTATTGATAATGATGGGATTTGTATGAGTCCCCAATAAAATGATTTATTACTGAAAAAAATCTAACAACATAAAAAAACCAAAAAGCATATAATGTGCACACTCTGAATAAAGTTACTTTTTCAATAAAAAGATAATTCTGAGTCCTTCCCTTTGTAGGGGAAAGATACGAATTGGGGAATGCATTGGGTGAATTTTCTCAAAGAAATTCTCATAGGACTGCTGCTTGGCTGTGTTGTCATGTTGAAAAGTATTCCTCAGTGCACATTTTCTGGCTTTCTCCCCACCAATGAACTTTTTAATTAAAAAAAAAAAAAAAACTTTCTGCTATGCTCCTGTTTCATTTCAGCAAATGGAATTAAGATTACCCCTTTATAGTCCCAAAAAATAGTTACCCTTATTTTTTGGGGGGTGGGGCATCACTGCCCTCTGGTGGTGGGAGTAGGAGGCCCAGCCCCACTGCTGGAATTGAGCCTCCATCCAAGTGGGCTGCAGTTCCGCGCACAACCACTACGCCACCTGGGCTCAGCCCTACCCTTATCTTTGCAATCATTTTCTCTACCTTAGATATAACTGACCAAGATCTCTATGAGAGAGACTGTTTGAAGGGATCTTGCTATCTAGATAATACTAGTCTTCTTGGTTATGATTTGTGCCTATTATGATATTCTGTAATTTTGATATTAATTAGAAGACTGATGGAAAGATTCAAAAACTGTGCTTGTTGGCCTTTGCACAACATTTATTTTTGGCATCCACCCAGTTTACTAAGAACAAGATGTTCATTTCCAAGGAAAATGCCAAATTATCACAATATTTTTATTGAATAAAAATAAAAAATAATTTATTTTATTGCAATTATTGACTCTATGATAATTCTATGATAAAATAAAAATAATTTTATTTTATTTAATATTTTATTGAATAAAAATAAAAAATAATTTTATTTTATTGCAATTATTGACTCAATGATAATTCTATGATGCGTTTCTGGACTCCAGCAAGAGTGTCTTCATTCACTGAGGCTGATAATCATTTTTCTCTTGCTTCATTTTTCAGTTGTCTTGACCTTCCTTAAAATGCTGGATGTATGTTAAAACTGATACTTTATATGGGGCAACAGTCCTAAAAACTTATTGCAAAATTTCAGTAATTTGGAAAGAGTTTGAAACTTGAGTTGTGTTTAAAACTTAATATTGGTCTTAACTTAGACATTGTTTAAATTCCAGGAGTGTGTATTTATCTGCTTATAAATGTACCCCGACGTTCAGACAAATGTATTATTGAGAGAGTTCATCTATCAGGAGCCAAGGACATGATCAAATACATTGTGTTCAGAATGAACCCATCCATGTACAAACTGGAAATGTACTAGTGGTACCTTTATTAAGTTTCCTTCATATAGTTCAGTTTACCTGTATGACAACTCTAGAATTTATGGCCATTTCACAGATAAGGATCAAGAAGTATAAAGTACCCGGAAAATTTGCTTGAGAATACACAGTTTTACGTGATAGAACTGAAACTCAAACACAGCTAGATGGTTACATGCTTCTAACCATGGCTGCATGTTGCTTCTGCCTGAGATATATTTACCTGAGGCAATGGTTTTGGAACATTAAAAAAGTTGAAGAATGTAATGTGTACCTAGTTTACTATTGTTTTTTTTAATAGAAAAAAAGGTCTCCAAATGCTAGTGACTATAGAGAAGTCACCATATTTCCTTTTAATCTCACTCCTATATACAAATATACATAGTGTAACATAAATGCTAACCTTATTAGTCATCTTGAAGCCATATAGTTCAGAGACATTAGGTACAATCTTATGAATCATCACCACTAAATCCTTTTACTGGCTCCAAAATTTTATCAATACACAAAATAAAACCTCCCACCCATTAAGCAATTCTTCCCCTTTCTCCATTCATTCCCTCTCCTGGAAACCATCAATCTAATTTCTGGTTTTATGGATTTTCTTTTCAGGATATTTCATAGAAATTGACTTTTAATTGGCATCTTCAACATTCTGAGTCTCATTATTAATTCTCTGTGGTCTCTAAGACAACTCAATTGGGCATAGTCTAAAAGCTCTTTTTACTTCAACCAGTTTGGAAAATTCATGCAGAGGTGAAGGGTTTGGGAATATTACATTTAAAAAATACCTACAAATGCAATGTGCTGGGAATACTGTTAGTATTTACAGATTCTTACAAATGTCTTCAAACATTTTTTTAAAATATTTCAAATAGACATCCTAAATTATTTATCTAAATCTTGTTAGGAGAAAATAAGATGTGTAAATATTAATGTTTTCTCTTTAAACATGAATGATAAAACTACAAAACTATGTTCACCTCTCCCTTAATTAATTCCTGGATCTTTCTAATTAATCATAAAATAACTTGTTTCTAGATCTCACAATAAATCCCAAATCAGGGAAAATACCTTATATTAATCTTTCATTCAACACTTTGTGCTTATTTTTTAGTGTGTTTATCTTGCTCAGAACTGTGAGGAATATTAGGGAATTATATAACAAAAAGATGACATTCAGTACTTTTTTTGTGTGTGTGGGCATCACGGCTCTCCGGTGGTGGGAGTAGGAGGCCCAGCCCCACTGCTAGAATTGAACCTCCGTCCCAGTGGGCCACAGTCCCGCGCACAACCACTACGCCACCGGGGCTCAGCCCCATTCAGTACTTATTGAATCCAGCATTATGGATTAAGTATTCTCTAGTTAGCTTAAGTATTCTCTATGATTTTCATTTTACAAAGATTAGGAAAAGCTGAGGGCATTCCTAAAGCCACAAACTGTTTGCTGTGGGCTTGGGATTGGTCTTATTAGACTCTTTCAAAAATTGCTGTGAGCTTAAGTTTCATCTTATTAGTCTCTTTCAAACATTATTTCTCTCTGTACTATATACAATGCCCATTATTTGTACAAAATGATCATTGTTTCAGACCTAGTATTATGTAAAAGGGTTTAAAATTGTTATCTATTATCACCACTTGATTGCTGGCAAATGATAAATGAAGTTGAGTTATGTTGCTTCTTTAATTTTCCTTTTGTCATAAAAAAGAGCTGGCTTCAAGTATAGGTCTTAAAATCAGGTCTTCTGTTTTCATAGCTTCTTTACATCACATTACATTATCTTTCCGTTTAACTATATAGTGAGTTTGCATTATAAACCCAAATTGATTATGAGTCAGTATTGACTCAGTAACTTTCTTGTTTGTTTGTTTTTTGGGGCAGTTATCATATGTTCAGATTTTGAATTTTTCCTGATAGTCAAAGGAACAGCATTACAAAGATTAGGATGACCTCAGGAATTTTAGAATGAGTATTTAGAATGAACTTTTAATTGAAGCATGGAATATTTGGAGGAAAAATAAGTTGTAAGCAGGGACCCATGTCTACAAGTCTTTTAAACCAATTACAAAATATGCCCTGGGTGACACTAAATGTTCAGCTCTCAACTATTGGCTGAAAGGTGAAGCTTGGATTCACTCATACAGGCTTTGGAGAATAGACTTGGCAATCTGCTTTTAAAAGGTTAGAGCCTTGATAACCATTAAGAGGCCCTCAACCATGAACACATGAGATTTCATGAGGTCGAATGGACTTGAGGAAAACTAACAGAAGGAAATAGATGTGATGAAAATGAGTGTAGAGAAGTGGAGAAATGTTAAACATAAACCTATGAGGAGGTATAGAAGTCATAAATCTATTTTGTAATAAAGTGGAGGCACAAATAAATTAAATTTAGGGTAGTCAGGTGAATTTTTAAATGAAAAGAAACTTGGTTAAAGAACAGTATTTAGAAGTTCTGACCTCTGGATTTTTTCAGGAAGGTCAGTTAGTTTTGCTCAATTTTGCTTTCAAATATTTTCATGCAAGTCAGATGAACTGAGACATAGTTATAGAAACATTACAAGGAAAACAATTTCAGCTAAAAGTTTTCCCATCCTAAAAGAATTCAGAAATAATATTTTCCTAAATAAACCAACTTTTAAACCAGTATGCAAGTTGCTCTCTTCAAATACCAAAAACCCCTGGTGAAAACCTTTTTTCCCAAAAGGAAAATCCATGAATGATGAAGTCAATCATTCTGTCATTCATGTATGCATGTATGCATTTCCCCTAACCCTCTGTGTAATCAATTAATTCTTCCAGGACGTACCCATTTGCGAATTTGTATCATCAAATTATCTGTCTCCTCGGATAACTAGTAAGGTGTAAAGGTACAAATCAGAATGAACACTCCAAAGGAATTGCCCCCATGAGTGGAACTGCTCTCTTGTCTTTCTTCTGGAAGTTGTTGTTAGTTTCCATTGTGTAACTACTACCATATCAGGTCTCCTCAATTCATAGAGCAATCCCTAACAAATGCTAAGTGCCAGCAAAATATTGGTTATTACTATTGATTAATATTTTATCTCAGAAGTTAAAACTGTTTCTATAGCTAGTTTTAAAGAAATGGCAATTATTTACAATATGTTTACAGTATAGTAAAAGTTTTGCAACTCAATACAACTTAATAAAATACATGTATGTTATGTACATCATATATTAAAGAATAAACTCAATGATGATTAAAAACCCAAGATGATTAAATGGCATGTAATATCCTTTCAACCATTGATGCTAAATTTATATTATTTTAAAATATACTCTATATATTTTAAAATATACCGATACAATGAGAGAACCATATTGGCCAACCCCAATATGAAATACAGCTACCCTCACTGACCCAAGACATTTTGAGGTTAAAAATGGGGAAACAGGGTCAGGATTATACCCTGTCTGACCCAAACTCACCTAAATACTAAGGGTAAAACATGGAGCTCCAGATCGAGCACCAAAGATATACTTTGTGAACCTCATTCCACTCAACCAGGAGACACTCCTGGAGGTCAACGAACAGACCTTAAATTATTTGTAGGATTTTATATTGTTACTATCATTGCATTCTTGCATGTATGCCTACATGTTGCATATTGGGGGGGGGTTTGGTTGACGTTTTCATTTCTTTGCTTGCTTCCCTATATGATGCCCTTTTTTTGAATATGCTATTTTCTTTTAAAAAAAGATGGAGTGGGATGGATGGGAGGTCTAGGGGTGGGGATGTCGGGACTGATGGTAACAGGGTGGATGTAGCGGGTTGGGGGGGGGACTGTTGCCTGATCCAGGGATGGGGGAAGTAGCATGTGGTTCAGGATTGGTGACGGAGTAGGTGTGTAAGGTCTGACAGGGATTAATTAAGACTAATGTAGTAGAGAGACAATATTGAAACCCAAATGGAGGTTAAGTGTGATGGTGGGAAAGGAGGAGGTATTGGGAAATAGAGAAAAGAACTGGGGAGTAAGGGGCACTTACAGAGGTTAAATACAGGCATATACATAGGTACATATATCTATATGATGAAGGGGAAATAGAACAATATGCATATACATGTAGGCTTAGAATTAGGACACCAGATGGGCATTGGACCTCAATCAGGTTCTTCTTCAGTGCAGGAATATTTTGTTGTATTAAATTGGCATTCCATGACATGCAGCTCCCTTACACGATCACAGAAAACAAATGTGTGCATAAGCAAATCTGGTGAAGAAAGCTGATGGTGCCCAGCTATCAAAACATGTATGCTTGGGGTCTTACAGGTTTGAAAGTAAACAAGCAGCCATCCAGCTCAGAAGCAACAAAGCCCACATGGAAGAAGTACATCAGCTTATGGGACCAAGAGATACCAAAGGGATCAATTATCAGGTTTCAAGAACTAACAATCATAACATTATATGCTCACTTTCCTGATATGATCGCTGATGACAAATATGTGCATAAGCAAATGTGGTGAAGAAAACTGGTGGTACCTGGCTTTATTCAAATGAAGGTGAATAAGTGGCCATCTAGCTAAGAAGCAAGGCCACATGGAAGAAACACAATAGTCTATATGACTATGAGGTGCCCAAGGGATCCTGTATTAAGCATCAAAGACCTAAAATATATATATATATCATTATAAGTGAGGGGGAGTTCAGATTGGGGACCCAAAGCCCATCAATAATTAAAGAGACATCCTCTTAGAGAGGGTTTGTAGTGAGGAAATGAGTGAGTCTAGGTGCAGTGTAGTAGCAATGAAATGTTCTCAAATGCTCCCTCCCACCGACTATCATTATCCCAATTCTGCCAGACAGATTTGGCTAGACCAGGGTACGCACATCAGAGTTGAAAACATGGAAATTTAGGATAAATAATTCCTTGAGACTAGTGGGGAGTAGTGACACTGGGAGGGTGGAGAGATGGTGGCGTAGAAAGGGGGAACAAATTTCTTGGATCTGCATGTGACCTTCTCTCTGAAGTGTGGACAACGGGGGGTGGGAGAGGTGTGTGAGTTAAGTGACACATTAGACTGTCTAGAATATGAAGAGGTAATAACAATTTGTAAGTTATTATAAGGTCATGGGGAAGGAGAAAGGAGAAGGGGAAATATGGGGAGTTGGAATTAAAAAGATCAAGAATTAGAGGAAAGGGGAAGAGGAGCTTATGTTGGAGGGTTTCAAGTAGATAATGTAGATGAATGTGGCAACATGTGTACAAACATGCTTAATATAAACAATGTATTAAATGTTGTTAGAGCCCCCAATATAATCTATATTAAAAATATATATACTTGTGTTCGGAAGAGTTCTGGGACAGGAAGAACAAGGTTGAAAGTGGATCTCTAGGAATAATAGTGAGTGGTGCCACTTGAGCTTCCACCCCTTGTATTCTGGACCCATAAACCCTGGCTATTTGAGACACAGTACCATATATTGGCTTCTGGTTTATTGCATATGCAGTCTCATTGAGAACATTGCTACCACCCTCATTGTTGCCACCTAGCTGGCCCTGTAATTATATCTTCAGAAGCCATTCCATTGTCCTATAAAGTCAGTTGTTTCAAGATGATAAGGAACCTGGTACATAGGGGTTTCATGGGCATGGATACACTCCTGCACATCAGTTGCTCTGAAGTTAGTTCCTTAATCTGAAGCAATGCAGTGTGGGATGTCGTGACAGTGAATATGCATTCCATAAATCCACGAATCTGTAAGTCAAGCTTGCTGGTTGATATCCCCGAAGAATGGTCCCATATCTTGGAATCAATATTGGCTTCTGCTGCTGGCAGATGGGTCATGCAGCAGTGGAAATGGCCAAGTCAGCCTAGGTGGGTGGAACTCCATATTGCTAATTCCACACATATCCTCCATCCCTGTAACCAGGCCCACTTTCTTCATGTGCCCATTGGATAAAAATAGGAGTGCCAAAGGAGGGAAGAGGACTAGTCTCCATAGTATATGCCATCTCATCCACTTGATTGTTAAAATCTTCCTTTGCAGAGGAAACCCTTTTGGTGAGCAGTCAATTATCTTTTTGATCAATTATCAATTTATCAATTATCAATTGATCTTTTATCAATTATCTTTATGATCTTGGCCCATTCAGAGAAGCCTATCCAAACACCTGCTCCCCCCAACTCTTTGTCACCAATTTTCCAATTATGTTCCTTCTAATTCCCTCACCATCCCACCAAACTATTAGGTACAGCTCATGAATCATTATACAGTTGCACACTTGGCCATCTTTTCATCAAGGCAAACTGATTAACCAGGTGCATTGCTAGAAATTCTGTCAATTGGAAGTATTTCCCTTCACCACTGTCTTTCAGAGTGATCTCAGAAAAGGGGTATAGTGCTGCTGTCCATTTACAAGTGGTGCCTGCACTTTGATCAGCACAGTCAGTAAACCAAGCACAACTTTTCTGTTTCTCAGTCCACTTATCATAAAGTATGTCCCAAGAGCCCATGGGTTCACATTGGGACGATGGTGTTGTGAGAAGGGTGCAGACTATGGGAATTTGGGCCACTTCTTCATACACTTTTCTTGTATCTTGAGATCCTGTTTTGCCTTGGTATATCCTGATCTCAGATATACCATTTCCATTTAAAAATGGTGTGCTATAGGGCATGTGCAGCTTTATGACTCTGTGGGTTAGACAACAACAAGCTAATGATGGGCAGCTCAGCACACACAGTGACCTAGTGACACATAGTAAGGTGATTTATTCGAACTATGGCCAAGTGACAGGCCAAAAACCATTATTGAAAGGGGCAGTAGATGTCTGAAGAGGATGGCAGAAGCTCATTACCAAATTCCAAGCTTCTGCCCTGTGACTCACCCATAGCGGCCTGCCAAAGAATCTACACTGCACCTCTATCTGGAGCTGACACCTCTAGCAACTTGGGTCAGCTGGAATATATGGTCACAGTGGCACAGCAGAATGCACAGCAGCCTGAACCTATTGCAGAGCCTTCTCTTGTTATGAGTCCCACTCCAAATTGGCAGCCCTTCCAGTCACGCAATAAATAGGTTGGAGTGGCACACCCAGGTGGGATATATGCTGCCTTCAAAATAGAGTCCCACTAGGCATAGTCATAGTGCTTTCTGCTTGTTGTGTATGTGTATGTGTATGTGACAAATCCAAAGGTTTTTCACTCGCTTAGTTTGTAATATCTTGACATGATTTTTAACACTGGACCCCAAGAAATTTTACTGAGGTGGATGTTGCCTGAATCTTCATTAGGTTGATTTCCTGTCCTCTTAAAGGCAGATTCTGTACCGATGAATCAAGTCTTCAGTCAAAATACAATGGAACAGGGCTATGTTCTGTGGAAAAGACAGCTAATCAATGTCTCTTTGGTCTAAATTTTGGCACAGGATGGAAGTACCCCTAGGGAGAGTTGTGAAATGGTTTTGCTGTCCCGATCAGCTGATGGCAAACTGCTTCTGATGGTTCGTCTATGCCAGCATAGAAAAGAAAGCATTGGTCAGATCAATAGCTGCATACCAAATACCAGAAGAAGTTTTGATTTGCTCAAGTAATGAAACTATCTGGTTCAGCGGCTGCAATTGAACTTGCCATCTGGTTAATTTTATAATCCACTGTTATTCTCCATGACCTCCCTCTTTGTTTTTTTTTTGCACAAGCCAATAGGTAAGTTAAATGGGGATGTGGTAGGAGTCACCACCCAGGCATCCTTCAAGTCTTTCATGGTAGAACCAATCTCTGCAATCTCTTCAGTTTTGCGGTATTACTTTAGATTTTCCTAGACAGCAGCAGTCCTAATGGTGTCCACTTAACCATCCCTGCCATAATCAATCTAATCCATACTTCGTGGATACAAAAGTTGCATTGTGCCAGTTACCAACTATATCTATTCCAATGATGCATTCCATAACTGTGGAAATAGAGACAAGTTGTGGTCAGTGACCCACTGGATCCACTGTGAGAAATACTTGTGCTAAAACCCAATTCATGATTTGGCCTCCATAAGCCCTCACTCAAAGAATTTTGGGTCTCCTGGAATCAGTGTCAGTTCAGAGCCAGTGTCTACTATTCTCTGAATAATTTGATTATATACTTTCCACAAATGAACAGTCACTCCTGCCAAGACACAATATAAACTTTGGCAATGTAGTAGGATCCTTCTTTAATGGAACATAGCCTTCTATTCATTCAAAGGATTGTGAGTCTATAAACAGACTCAACTCTGGGATTTGATTTAAAGGTAATGGCTCTCTGTTCTGTTGATTTTGCTGGTCTGCTGTTCTTCTGACCTACTGTGGTAGTTATATAATCTGCTGCCAGTTTAAAACTTATGATTCAGGGGGTGAAATTTAGGTTGTCAATCAGGTCGCAGCTTGATGAACTCTTTCCTATACACATATGAGTACTTATGAATTTGTTTCTCTAGTCAACCTAGACTAACACATTTTGGTAACTTGGAAATGGGGTACTAGAGCAACAAAACAAAAAGCTAGAGAGTGGATTTCTTTGAATTTTGTCATATAGTATTTATTCTTCTTTGGGTAGCCAGTTGCCAGATATGTCCATGCAGTTTACTGCGCTGCTTCCTGGAAAGAATATGGGAAGCTAAAGTTTTGATTATCTTCATTGGTTGCTGTCTTTAGTTATCCCTATTTGTGATGGCAAAAAGGAATGTGGTTATTGTAAATTTTGAGCTCAGGTGATGAAATCACCCCTTGAATTTCTCACAGCTGCTCAGTGAAAATGGTTGACAGAAGGTCAAAATGGCTAACAAAAAACCTGACTCTGGTTTGATACTGTAAGAAAGTTAATCCCATATTTTGTGTCAATGTTCATAGAAGGATCAAAATAAACTCTATAAGAACTGAACATGACTTTTTGAAGAATTGATATTAGTATCTGATTCTACTTTGTTTATCCTAATTTTCTGCATATCATTTTTAATATAATGATTAAGAAGTAATATAAAGATTGAGAAGTAATATAATTATTGGGAAGTATGAAAATAGATTGTAATCTAACTTGTCTTCAGCCATTAAAATTCAGCCATTAAGTGAGCTAGGACTTGCCTAAAAAGTAGGCTGAAAAGATTATCCCCACCCAGTACTGTGAGGTACTTAGCACATTTGTGTTTCAAGAGATTTGCTGGGGGCTCTTGACAGATTGAAGAAAGAGGGACTCTTTGGCTTTTTGATTCTTGAACTTGTGTTTTTTGTCAAAAGCTGGAAAAAAATCTGAAGCCCAGAGGAAACTCTCTACTCTAGGATTGAACTGTTAAAATGAGCTTGTTGGACAAGTTGAAATGCTTGTTAGGTGACCATCTGGATCCACTTGTTGAGTGGAAGTGGGAGAAAAGCAGCAATAGAGAAACTGACTGAGTCTGGTCAAGGACACACATGGACATGGTTTACAGAAACTAGAGAGAAGAATAATAGTTCATGACCTAGCACAAAAAGGCTATGCTTGCTGAGAATCTGTGATGGGGCCATGGGCAAAATGACCAATAGGTATCCTGGTAAGGCAAAATGAGTTGACCAGAACCTGAGCAGATAAAGAGAAGATTTTTGAGCCTGTGAACTGATACATATTGCTACTGACTTTATGGGTGGCCTGTCCTGATTTGACTCTGCTATGTATGTGGATTTCACAAGGTTCCATCTGGAATGAAGATTCGCATCAAAAAATATGATTGTCTCCACAGAGCACTTGGTTGATGTAAGTGGACAGAATAAAAATTGGATACCCCAAATTGAGGGGATAAAGGCATGAATTGGTTCATTTATAAACTTTTATAAGTGCTGGAATATATTCATAGGATTTAGGTGAAGGTGTTAACTTTAATTTAGACATATGGCATTTTTGTTTTGCTCAATTATAGAATGCTATGCACTTTAGTATTATTCTGTGAGGTATAGATATGATTTTATTATTGTTTGTTTGAAAATAATATCTGAGTAAAGAGTTGTATAAGATGGTATATCAAACTGACAAAGGGTGGTCTGTTTTAGTTACATGATCAGTTGTCAATTTGAGACTTAAGAGTAAAGGGATAATGTTTAACCTGTCAATCAAAATGAAGCTTGATGACCTCATTTGGAGGTACTAAGGAGATAAATAGCTAGCTAGAGGTGGGACACACACTCATTTCCCGCAAAAACATTCCTGCAGACAGGACACATGGAGCTACCTTTGAGTCTTGGAACTAAAGAAGCCACATGGGAACCCCTGTCTGCATTGACATGCTTCCACCGTCACTGGACCCACAAGACGTTCCACTCACAGGCCTGCAATCTTCCTGCATTCATCATCATTGCATGTGTTTTATGAGTCTGAAAAGGATTTTATAGATTGCTATTAGATATATGGATTAATATCAGACTGAAAGACTTTATCTCATCTGTACTGGGGCATTTTCTCAATATTCAACTGCTCTTGTATATAAAGCCATTATTTATATACATGAGTGCCAATGAATTTGTTTCTATAGTCAGCCCAGACTAACACACCTGCCATTCTTCTGTTTGTATAGATTAAGTAAATATTTAGTAGGCTTCCATGTGCTTCACTCCTAGGTACACCCTGGTTAACTAAATGATGACTTATGTCAACATGAGACAGGTTACTGTTTGCTGTAGAGACCTTGCTGTCCATTACAATAATCATGCCAATGTTGACAGCTGTGACCAATCACCAAGGGGCCCATTCACCCCCATTTTAGGCAAATTTTGTAGTTTAATTAGGGCAGTCCCCACTATTAAATCTTGAAAATATATAAAATTACAATCACAGGAGACTTCAGAGATGCCAGGGCACCTTTCACAAACTTTTTTCCTTATGGTTGTAGTGAAAGATATGTCCTCAGAGCAATCCTTTTGTGGGTCAATGAGATTATCTAAATAAATCCATTCTAATATACCAATTTCCCTATGCATTGTATATTTTCTTCCACAGGTCAGGTACCTCAATTTGGTCTAATCTAGGCCATCTGGCAGACCATTCTTCAAGCAACCAACCAAATAAATATATTAGATCTCTTAACTTCTCAAGTTGAATCATTGAGGGGAAAAAAATCCATGCTTAGGGCTCAATCCCAGGAAAATCAGACTGATCTAATCTTACATTTCTTGCACTAGGGCCTCACACCCTTAGTAACTGTTCCCATACACATTCCCTTGCTTCTGTTTGTCCTTATTAAAAAGCTCAAGCAAGTTACTTTATGAATATAGCACACTTCTTTTTGAGTCACCGTGTGTAATTCACCTCTATGAACTTTCTGAGACTTCATTTCAGTGATAGACTAGAGGAAATAATAGGTGGTGGGAGTGTCTCCTGGGAGTTCTCAGCAGTACCTTTCAAGTCATCCAGACAACGGTCCTGACGCAGTCCCATTTAGCAGTGGTATTTTAGCCAGCACAGTTTGGCTAGTTTGCTGATAATAGATTAGTCCCCTCAGCTGGGGCACTGTTAATTAGGGTAGCTCAATCGATTCCAGGGGCTTGTTATCCTCTGCTTCCTGATCAGCAGCCCATATACTCCCACCCCGTGTTTCAGGGTCCCATTGCATTCAGATGAATGCCTTTACTTTCCTATCAAGCACTGTCATAGACCCACAATTCAGCTCACACTGCAATTCAGCTACTCCAGTGATGAGACTTTGGATTCAGTTTCTGGTAATTTCAATATAAGGCCTTTCTTAAAAGCAGGTGAAGAAGATTTTAGTTGTTTATTTGACACCAGAGATGTTATTCTGACAAAATTCCTAGAAAATACCTAATACATGATCACCCAGAGCCTCTCCTCTTATGAGACCTGCACTTACTGGTGGTGATCTTGTGGATACCTTGCCACTTCACACCACGTGTTAACACTGCCCTCTCTAGTAATAAACGCAGATCCATCCATGCTTTCAGGGATAAAGGCACCACTCTCAGCACTGTAAGACCAAACCGGGCTAGAGAACCAATTCAGGAAATCCATTTTTATGATTTTGTTTCTGTAGAACCATTACTGGTACCAATTGTATTAGACGGGACTCTCTAGAGAAACAAAACCAAGACACATTTGATTATGTACATAAAGATAAATAAAGAGGTTTATATAGTGAGAAGGAATACAACAGTTTATTAGTCCACATAGGAGTACAGAGGGCTCAGTTCAACTCACTCTCTTAGGACCGTTAATATATTATAGGCCCTTCAATACGTAAGGGTCAATGGCCCAAGGTTAAGGAAGCAGACATAGGAATCTTCCGTCAACAAGGCAGGCAGGAAGTCCTCAGACAGCAGACCTGGCAGGGTGCTACAGCAACAGCAGCAGCAGGAAGATGGGAAGTCACGGAGTTGCAAAGGCAAGTAGAGTTGCAGCCCCGTGAAGCAGGTCCTGATGAAGCTCGGGCTCTAGTGATGCTAGCATGACAACATGGTCTATGGCTTCACTTGCCTCACAGTGAGCACGACACATGGTTCAGGCAAAGCCTTCTTGGTCTGATCACTATGAACAAAGAGAGGAGGAGGCTGGTCTCTTAGAACCATTTATCTCAGACACCTTCCAATTAAGCTGAGACCTGGTTGACAGGCTAAATTTTACCTATATTTTCCTATGAGAGCTATGTTTGCACACAAAAAATGATGACAGTCCACTCCTTGCCAACTTGTTGCTTGCACAAAATTCTTTAGCCATACATAATTTTTAAAGCAAAGACAATAGTTAACTCATATTTATACCTAACAGGATAACGACCAACATGCATACAACTTAAATGTTCCAGCCTCCTTTGAATATAATCTATAAGTGAACAAAACAAAATTATTTTATGCCTAGCAATTGAACATATATAAACACCTACACTCTAATCTATGCATCTCTGAACATATTCCCCTACCAATGCAAGTTTGTAATCCAGCCACTTCATCCCTTTACCTATCCCCACTTTATTATCCAATTTCTGTACTCCCCACTTATTAAAACCCAGTGATTTGAGACCAGCATGTTCAATCTCCATTCCAGTTTAAACTCTGTGAATCTGCAACAATTTGCAGAGTCAAACCAGTACGGGAGGTTCATTAAGTCAGCAGCAATATAAATCAATTCACAGGCTTAAAAATTTTATCTTTATCTGGTCAGTTTCCAGTGAACTTAACCTGAACCACCTAGCTTACCCTCACAGTGGTATCCATTGGCTGCCTTGCCATAGGATCATGGGCTCAGTCACAAATTTTTCACAACCCTCTCCATCTTGGGATAGGTCTTGGTCTTCATATCAGACAACAAGCTCATCTTCTTCTCTAGCTCCTATGAATCCAGGTCCATGGGTGTCATTGGTAAAGTTCAATTCTCCTCTCTAGGAGGGATATATATATATATATATATATATATTCTGTAATATATATATAATATATATATATATATATTCTGTAAACAACTCCCAAGGGAAGTCTTCATTAATGCCACTGCCCTTGATACTCAGAGCACTGGGTGGGGTTTATCTTTTAAGGGCCTTCTTTGCTGGCTGTGCCATACCCATTTGAAGTTTCAATTTAATGACTCACCACAGAGAGCCAACAAGCTGTATTTTCATACTTTTCAATAATCATTTATATCAATCCTTATATACTAGGAAAAATAAAACTGTATAAACCTAGTACAGCCAGAGCTTAAACTCAATTCTTAGCAGCCATATTCAATTCTTATCTAAACTATTCCATTCATAAGCAATATGGACTTTGACCACTGGCCATTTTTCCTCAATGCAGGACCAGGCATGCTCTCAGCCATTTTGACGCGGCATCATGGTGTCCACCAGAGAGAGTTTCAAAGAGATATTTTATTTCTAAGATTGAAATCTATATAGATCATATTTATTTTTTGCCACTTTTAACAGGCATAACCAAAGAAAAGAATACAAAATAATGAAACTTTAAATTGGTATGCCATTTTTAGAAAACAACCCAGTAAGCTCCATCTATCCGCCAGAGAAAATTGCCATGAGACCTAGATTAGACAAGCATCTATTCTCCATCTTCATGATTTGTTTCTCTAGGATAAGACCCTACTCCTGGTACCATAATGTATTAGTCTGGGTTGAACAGAAACAAATTCAGAGAAACTCATATATGCATGATAAAGAGCTTTATATCAAAGAGTATTTGCATATCATGAAAATATCAAAAAAATAAAGAAAAGAAAATATTCCTGCTCAGTCCTTGATCAAGTCCATAAGTCTGATACTAGTCCATAAATCCCTGTTTAGAACTAGGCACCACATGCAATGAAGCAAAGTGCAGGAAAATCAAAGGCCAGAGGGTTCAAAGACTTGTGGAGGTGTGGTGGATTAAGCATACTCAGGTGGCTAGCAGATCTCAGCGTGGTTCCATGTGACTTGTCAACAGGAAGGTGAAAGCTGAGAGAGCGAGAGTTTGTGACCTGCCTCCATAGGAGTCATTTATCTGTGTTGCCCTCCAAACAAGTTGCAACCTGATTGACAGGCCATGTTCCATTCCCATGTTACAATTATATTGGCACCAAAATTTAACTATCTCAGATGTCAAGACAAAACAAGGCTCAGTCACACAGCTTAATGAAGTGGGTTCATCATGGAGCTTCATGGTGTGCTAATGCAAAGTGGCTGGCGGGAGATGGGGAGTCTGGGGTGGTGGGAAGATAAGCAGAGTTGGTCCACAGGCAGCACAAATGGCTATGTGGGATGGGCATTGCAGCCCACAGCACCTATAGGTTGACTTGAAACACAGGTAGGTACATGTGTAAAGGCAGGCACAGATAACTCAGGCAACACTCTGGTCCGAGGACCCTAGAGAAAGAGGAAGGGACTCACTCTGAGGGTCATTTATTTCTGTTGTGCCTCTTGAAGAGGTCATCAAACTGTGACACAAATGATATGCTAGACTCCACACACATCTTGTTACTAGTGCCATGTTGGCCCAAAAGAGCTATCACAGTGCCCTTGAACTTCCTTTTGCAGATGGAAAGTTGAAAGCTTAAAAAATTCCTCACTAGGGCTGAGCCCCGGTGGCGTAAAAGGTTGAGTGCAGGACTGCAGCCTGCGGACTTGGCAGTTCAAATCCAGCGGCGGTTCTCAGGAGCAGCACTGGGTAGCTCCCACAACCACCAGAGAGCAGTGATGCCCACCCCAAAAAATTCCTTACAAGTTAATAATAGAAAAAAAAGAACAATAAAGGTATGTCAATAAAAAAATCAGCATGTAAGCTCCATGACAAGCCTTTTGTATGCATTATACACATATAAATCTTAAGGTACATAGTTATCATTTCAGTAAAGTCTGAGACATTACAAAAATATAAATTCCTTAACAAAGAGAAATATAATCTATCTTTAGCGAATGGAACACACACAGGATAATAGGATAGCAAGTAGGATTGTTGTCTTTAGATAGAACTGACAGTTTTGACTTTCCTAGTTACACAAAAACAAAGAAATTCACAAAATATAGCTTCCTTTGTACTACAGAAAAAAAGTAAAAACCAAAACACCTTATTTTTAGGTTTTATATATATGTGTGTGTGTATATATATATATATAATGATTCTCTGTCAAAAGGCATCTTCTCCAACTCTGAAAATTTAAGAAGGGGGGGATTCCCTTCCTGAAATCTTTCATTTTCTTTGACCACAGCTTTATCTTTCTTCTTAATATAGCCTTGGGACAGCAGTTTGAATGCAAAGCCCCTTAAGAAAATATCTTCTTCTTAAAAAACATTAATTTAAAATATAAGAAAGAAAGGCCTCTGGGAAAAGAGAAAAGAGAGTTTAAATTTCTAACTCCTAGGTTGAAAAACCAGATATCAGAAAGCCATTTTCTTTCCTTTATATTTCTGATTAAAGCCTTCTTTTTAACCTTCGTTATAAATGAAGTACATTAATGGCTAAGCTGTTTTTAACCAATTAAATATCAACCTTCTTCAGTCTCATCCCAGATTCCTGCTCTATTTATTCAGTGTAATGGATCAGTGTTTCATTTTCAATTGAACCATATAATTCTATGTCTACGTGAGATATAAACTTCACGCTCATATAACTACACAATGCTGTGTCATAGAGAAACTAAAGTTGTAAAATAATATACTCTTTAGCAATGTCATTTAAAGTGACTGCTAAAAAGAATAGATGTGGAAGCTCATTTAGAAAACAAATTACTATAGTGTCTAAGAATAATCAAAGACGAGTGTGTAATATCTCATTCCACCAACATGGCTTCTAGAATCATAGAGCTGATATTCAGTTCCTGTGATTCCTATAGCCTGCTAACAATTGAAATTCAGTGTCCTTTGGGGTCCCATGCATTGTCTTGTAGGGGTCATTTTTGTCATGGCTTCCTAGTTAAAGTCAAGAAGAGAGAAGTGCAAACCTACATGTACTGATTTTAGAGTACAGACTTGGTCACTTCTTTTTCATATAAACACTGCTTTGCCGGGTGCGATGAAGGGGCTTGGAGAATCGGTCGCTGACATTGTTCCCAGCCCAGCAGAAAATGCAAAAGAAGAGCGCCCCTATAGTAATCAGCAACAATGCTGTGCCCAAGCCTCGATAGGGGTCATCTCCAAAATCACACTTCAGTGCAACCTGCACTTCTGTGCTGTAGAAATCCCTGATAATGGAATAAGTGAGCCAGCTCACAGAGCCGAGCACCACAATGCCCCAAACTATGAACATGATGGCAGATACTAGCAGGACGTGATTCTCCACTGTCTCATCCTTACCAGTGAACGTCATGGCCAGAATGGTCAACATGAAAGTCACGAGGGACAGCCCCATAGCAGCACACGTCAGTCCTCTGGAACCCTGCAAATTCTGCGACTGAACCAACATTGAATTGTAAGCTTCAGGAGGCATCCTTTTGTTTATTTGGTCTCTACAGCACCTCCCCCATCCTCCCCACATGCCTTCAGCAGTTACAATCCTGGTCCAACAAGGGGATAGGTTTTTCCATTGAGGCATGACAGTGACAGCCAGTGTCCCCACCATGCCAATGTCCCCAAGTAAAAGGCCAGTGACTTGTAAAACAAAGGTGATCATTATCCACTGGGAGAAGTTTAATCAGACAGAACTCCTTAGGGAAGGGGACTGCTCTGAAGCAAAGCTTTCATGTCCCTGGAGAACACAGTGATGAACTCAGGAACCCGATGCAGTCTCAAATAATAGTTGCTATGCTACTTCTAGGAAGATTAAGTATAGCATTGGCTGACTGGGGAGTCCTCCCCTTTTGACTGGAACCAGGCAATTTACAATTCCAGGGTGGCCATTTCCCCCATCAATCAGAGTGGGGCTGATAAGCTAGGTGTGTTTAACTGGAGAAGAGATAGTGGCAAGGAATTGCAGAACTGAATAATGAAAAAAAAAGACTACTTGAATAAAGCACACAATAAAACAAACATTTTCAATAATGTTAGAACATACCTGTCATCAAAAATTCATTTTAAAATGAAAAATCTGATTTAAAAGGTTAAGATCCTATCATTTGATCTTCCTTGTTGACATATTTTGAGTTTGCTTTGATGATCAGTATTTTCAGTTATATTTAAAACTAGATTTTTATTTGCTGCTTATTGTTATCGTTGGTAGCCTTCATGTGTCATTACTTTGTATTTTTCTTTGTTTTCCATGCTCACCTTGGACCCACATCCACTGATCTTTGATCTCCCCACTTCCTCCTTTGCCTTTCTGCTTCAGCAACAGCCTGGAGGGAGCTCCAGCTGGCATTTTACCCACGGACTTGAGTTGAACTGTGCTGGGAAACTTCCTTGATATAAAGGTATTAGTTGATATAAAAGTTCTTTCTTATATAAATATATATATGCCACTGATTTTTTTGGCCTTTAAAAATCTCAATCTAACACAACTGGAATGATGGTTACTTGTCTTTTATTGACTCTGTAAATACATTCTATTTTGTGGATCTTAATAAAGTATAACACTGCAAAGATTCGGAAGCCTGGAACACTTCATTGTGCCTATGCATCATACAGAGGAAGAGGTTGTGTTTTTCATACAACAAGTTGTTTGTATTAGAGTTGTATGCTTTCACAACACCTGTGAAATTTATATTTAAAAGAACACATCACCAGGATTGGAGGGTGGCTTAATAGCAACATATACTATACAGATTATATTATAGTGTTTACTGAAATGGTGGGAGATTTGGAATAATTGCTGATGAATATAAAAGACCACATCTTTTATTATTGAATTTTTTGAAGTTCTTCTAATTTTTTTTAATTAAAAGATTATTTTATTGAGGTTCTTACAGCTCTTATAACAATCCATCTGCCAATTGTATCAAGCATATTTGTACATATGTTGCCATCATTATTTTCTAAAAACTTTCTCTTGAGCCCTTGGAAAATCATCCAAAAGACTGCATCTTTCAGTGTAGATAACCATTCAATGTTAAGAAAACTAAAATCCTCCCAATTGAAATATTAGACTAAATCACAATAAGTGCGAAGGAAATTAAAGTTATCAGGGTGCCATTTTGCTTGGATCCACAAGCAATGTTCATGGAAACAATGGAAAAGAAGTAAAATTGTGTATTGCATTGTATTGCTATTTTAAGATCTCTTTGGAGTATTGAAGAAGGACATACTTTGTGATACTGAGGCATGCCTGACACCAGCCTTTGTATTTTAAATCACCTCATATGCATATTAAAGTTAGATAGTGAGGAATCATACAAAAGAACTGATGCATTTTAATTATAGTAATTTTGAAAAAGATTGAGAGCACCGTGGATTGCCAGAAGAACAAACATTTCTTGAAGGAAAAATAACCAGAATGCTGCTTAGTAGACGTCCTGTACTTTGTATATATTTTCAGAAAAAATTAGTACCTGGAAAAGGATGCTATGTTTGGTAAAATAAGGCACGAACAAATAGACAAACCAACTCGCAACTAGATGGATTGAGACAGTGGCTCTAAAAATGGGCTCAAACGTAAGCGTGGGACAGGAGCAGGCAATGCTTGATTCTATTGTACATCAATCAGGTTGCTAACAATCAAAATCTACTTGATGGCACCTAACACCAAGATTATAACAAACACTTAGAAAATGCCAACATTTTGGTGAAAAAATGTAATTTTGTGAAATTACAAGGCAAAAATTTTAAATATATCTAAATAAAGGATAATGGAAATGGTGCATATCAAAATTTTCAAGATAAAGTTAAGTAGAGTTCATAAGTAATGTATAGACTTAAATGCTTGTTGGATAAAAGGAAAATATATGAACTGGATTGAAAAATTTGTGGAATATTAAATTTAAAAACCATTAATTATCCTAGAAAATGTATCAAGCCTACACATATCAATTATTTTAGCTTTTAGATAAATGTTTATAAAGGTGATGGAATTCAGCTCAAAGTAAGGAGAAGATGATAAGATGAATATACAATCATAACAAAGTAATTTGAAAAGGAAACAATTAGGAAAACTAAAAAGGCAAAGTTGATTCTTGAATATAGAATTATCAAATTAAGAAACCTATAGTGCAAAAGATCAACAGATATGTATGCATACATACACATATCAATAATGTAGAAGATTACATCATGAATGGTTTTAAGTATGAAATGGAGGTTGCTGTTTTTAGGTGGCTTTGAGTTGGCTCCGACCCATAGCAATCCTATGCCAATTCATTCACATGTAATAATAATAATAAAAAAGCTATCTATGACTGAGCCCTGGTGGCATAGTGGTTGTGCACTGGACTGTGGCCCACTGGGTTGGCGGTTCAAATCCAGCAGCAGGTCTCCAGGTGCCCCACCCAGAAAAAAAAAACTACAAGGAAAGTAACAATTTAAAGTGAAATGTTCCCATTAACTGATTTACAGAAACACTATAAACTCAGAAAGTTCACTACCTTAAGTCAATTCCAATTTCCATAGTGATGCTGTAGGGTAAGGTACATATGCCCCTATGGGTTTCTCAGGCTGTACATCTTCATGGGAGGAGGAAACTTTATCATTTTCCCAAGGTTCTGCTGGTAGACTTGAATTGCTGACCTTGCAGTAAGCAGTCCATCCACTTACTCATGATTCCTTCGATGCTTACTAGAGAACTCAAATCTGTTACAGAAAATAATCCTGCTAGCAATTAAATTATCGGACTAGATGTCTTCACTAAGGAATTATAACAATCGTTTAGAGTTGGGGAAGCGAATGTTGAGGTATTTGTTCTGAGAAAATGAAAGAGAAATAACATTCCCCCAAGTAGCATAGCAATTAGAGCAGCAAAACAAGATATTGCAGAGAAACACATAACATATATCAATCAATATTATTATATTAAATCTAGCAAAATCTAGCAATATATATAAAAGATATATCATCACAAAGTTGGGTTTATCCCATTAATTCAAGTTTGATTTACATTAAAAACATAAATGCAATAGTTGATCAGTAGATTAAAGTTTATATATCCATTTAAATATATTCAAAATTATAAAAAATATGTTTGCAACTTTGTTTTATACATGTATGAATACATGCATATATATTCATTTGCTATCAGGAAAAATATACAGAAAAATGGACCTAATTCAAACTTTGAAAGGAATGGCTGCATATTTTTCTATTTATTAAAGCATAATAATTTTTTCTGAAGATTGATGATGTGAATGCTAGTCCTGATTCTGCGGAGGTAGATATATCTTTGGGTTCAATATATACAGAGTGTTGTTTTGTTTTTTTTTAGGCATCACCGCCCTGGTGGTGGGAGTAGGACAGAGTGTTTTTTATTGGCAAAAAAAAATTCATCTTGTCTCCATATTTGGTTTTATTTTTTTATTTTTTTGTTTTAAGTACAACTTTCACTTTGTTGGAAGTCTGAGACACTTTAATGGCTAGAGTGGAACCTTTCACTTAGAACAAATAACAATTTCAACACTGAAAATCTAAAATCAGCAATGTGCCTTCTAAGATGCTATTTAACTTGGGGAACAAGCTGAAACATCCCACTCAGACAGGAAACTTGTCTGAGAATTCTAGCATGTTTTGCTAAAACTTTAAAGAACACTTGCATTAATTTTTGTAGGTTAGTCAATAAATGAATGCATTTCTGTATAAATTAAGTTAATTACAAACAACTCAGTTCTTTTTTCTTCAATTATATAACTGTTGAATTAATATTTAAGCAATGCAAACTTGAAGTTTTGAATTGTAAACAGGCCCAAGATGCAATCCTGCCCTGCTAGTCTCAGAGTGGAAAAGATACTAATGTGGACAAAATACAGGGTAATGCAAAGAGTAATCATTTAAATATAGATATAGCTGCAGATGTTGACCTTTCGCCTATGTTCTCGGTATGTGATCTGGGATGTGTTTGTCAATCTGTCAACTGAATTTTCTTTAGGTGAAAGAGCTTAAGGTATTTGAGGGTTGCAGGTAAACTTTGCAAACTATAAGCACAGAAGTGCGTCCAAAAAAGTTTTGTTGTTGTTGTTGTTGTTGTTGTTGTTGTTGTTGTTGTTGTTATAATTGGACATTGTACTAACTTAGTTCTAATACAGGGAAGTCGAGTGGTTAGCAGAACCAAATATGTCACTGCCCATTGTTTTCTCCATGACCACCTCAAAGCTCTATATTTGTTACCATTCATAACTACAAAATCAGCAGTTTCAAACCCCTGGTGATCTTCAGGGAAAATATAAAGCTTTTTGTAAATTCTTCTGAAAGGGGTTACAATTTCAGAAACCCAAATAAAAGGACAGGACTATTCTACTGTATAGGGTCTTTATGACTTCATGGCAGGGAGATTTTTCGTGTGTGTGTGTGTGTGTGTGTGTGTGTGTGTAGTTTAAGGAGCTTCATACATGAAAAAGAAGTAAATTAGGATAAAAGAAACTAAGTGTATGTGAGAGGAGATTCTGAAACTTGCTTTTGAATGTAGAGGGTCTAAGGTTAAGAGAATGAATAATGAAGGAAAAGAGCTGAACATACAATTTCACAAAACAGCTTACAAAGACAAACATTACAATGAAATGTGCAAAAAACTTAGTGTTAGAAAATCCAGAGAAACGAATATGTTGATTTCTCAAACAGATACCTGAAGAAAAAATTCAAGCCTACACATATAGTATTGAAAAATTACTTTTACAAAATACTGAATGATTCAAAAGCTATCAAAAGAAGATGAAAGGAACATAGAGAAACATGGTATGGAGAAGAATTGGTGGAAGTTAAACCATTTCAAGAGGTGGCATCTGATCAAAAACTAATGGTTCTGAAGGAAGAAGTCCAAGCTGCATTGAAGTCATTCACAGAAAACAAGGGTCCGAGAATGAACACAATACCGGTTGAAATGTTTCGACCAGCTGATTGCAGTTCCAGCAAATTTCTGTGCCAAGAAATTTGGAAGACAGCTAACTGGCCAACTGCCTGAACTAGATCCTATTGGTGTCCATTCCAAAGAAAAGTGAACCAATAGAATATGGAAATTGTTGAAAATATCAATATCACATGCAAATAAAATTCTGTCAAAAATAATTAAAAATTTGTACATCAATAAAGAGCTGTCAGAAATTCATTCAAGCTGAATTTCAAAGAAGACATAGAATGAAGGATATCATTGCTACTGTCATATGCACCTTGATTGAAATGCGAGAATATCAGAAAGAAGTTTCCTTGTGTTTTGATGACTGTGAAAATGCATTTGTCTACTTAGACCACACAAAAACTATGGGCAGCACTGCAACAGATGGGAATTCCAGAACACTTGCTTTTACTCATGCAGAACCTGTAACAGATTATAGGCAATCATTCATACAAGCAAAGCAATACAGCACACCAGCCTGTAAAATCCAAGGATAGCAAATAACAAAATCTAAATCTGAAGAAAGGAATGGTTTCAGGATTTAAATTGTAAATAGCAATTTGTCAGAGAGCTGTGGATGCCAGAGAAAGCCCCAAATCTATTTGCAAGACCCCGATATCGATTAAGTCTCTGAAGAAACCCCGCTCACTAGGCAAGAGATAGGAATAGTCTTGCTATAAGACTGACAGCATTGTAAAGAGGATTATGTCAGATGCAATCCTGATAAACTTTCATGCCTCATCACTTCATCTCCTTTGGGGCAGATTTCGGAGGGAGCCTTAGTGGTGTAAGGGCGGCATGTTGGGCTGTGAGCCCAGCGGCAGCAATGTGAAATCTCCAGGCACTCCAAGGGAGCAAGACAGGGCTTTCGACTGCAGCAAAAACCATGCTCTCAGAGACTCACGGGGACTTCTCTACCCCTCTCTGCCGGCTTCTTCAGCGTCAGCAAAGACTGGAGGGTGGTGATTTTGTTTGCTGATGACCATTTTAAAGTTCGAGTGTTTGATAGTTTGTGCTTTCTCTTAGATTGACGTTTTTCTATATTTTGTCCAGTCACTTTTTCCTTGCTTCTTGTTTGCATTCTATGTGGCTTTCAGTGAAATCAGGATAAGTACCATGAATCTATAGAGACAGGAATTGGATAGGGATATTGCAGGGGAGAATGGGAGAAAATGGGGAGCTAACAGCCATAAGAGAAGTTCTGAAATTGGTTGTGGTGATGACTGTGCAAATCTTAAAATAATTGAATGATTAAATTGTACTACATGTGAAGTATTTACCAATAAAGCTGGCTTTTTGGGTTTTGTTTTTAAGTTACAGTTTCAGAATTTCACGTGGGCAATTCAACCCTGTTCTTAAAACATAAATAAATAGAAATAAAATTTAGGAGATGAGGTTTGTGGTTGTACCTAAACTACATTTATACAACTTGTGGAATGATCCAATATTCTGAGAAGCTGGATTATCCAAAGTAGAATTCAGCATGAGGATTAGATAGAAAGCTCATTAGTACCTTAAGATATGGACATAGCCTGCTTTATTTGTTGGATGTGAAAGGGTTTTCAAACATTTCCTGAAATGAATTATATGTGAAGAAAATTAGCCCCTCCACCTGACCCAATACACATCATGATAAATGGAGAGAAAAAACTTGTCAGGATTTCATTTTATGTGTCTCCATTGCCAATACTCATAGGAACATCTGTCAAAGAGAGCAAATTTGCTTCCAAGGAACTCTTGAAATTGTTAAAGGACAAAATATCCATTTAAAATCTAGCGTGTGCCTGAAACAAACTATGATATTTTCAACATCCACATAAGAAGTTGAAAGCTGGGAAATAAATAAGGAAGACTGGAGAAAAGATTATTTATTTCAATCACAGTGTTGAAGAATATAGAAAGTACAATGGATTTCCAGAAGAACAAGCACATCTCTTTATGAGGAAGTACAGCTTCCATGTCATTGTCCTCAGGTTGGTGAATCATGATTGCAAGTACTATGCACCTAGTATCAGGGCTCTAATAGACTATTATACATGATGGAATTGCAATGTGGGAATTGCAAGGGGTGCTTTGTCACAATGGTCTACATGTAACCCCTTCCCAGGGATGAACAATAGAAAAGTGGGTGAAGGGGGACAATGGTTGGTATAAGACAAGAAGAATATTACAAATGATAAAGGGTTCATATTGGAGGAAAGATGGAGTAGGGGAAAATGAGAAACTGATATCAAGGACTCAAGGAGATGGAAAATATTTTGGAAATGACATTGGTAACGTATGCACAAATGAGCTTGAAAAAATGGATGGATGGATGGATGTATTAATTGTGTTAAGAGTGTGTGCTAGGGTTCTCTAGAGAAATAAAATAAGGACCCTAATAATTAGGTAGATAGATGGATAGATAAAATAAGATATAAATAGTTATTAATCTGTAAAGCATTATAAATGACTTGGTGCAGCTCACTTGCGTGAGACAGTTAAAGATTCGTGGTACCTACTCTGATTTCATTGAAAACAACACAGTAGGATACTTTCTTGTATATTACACATAAGTCTCTAGGAGTAACTGGACATTGGAATAGAGTTATCTTGCTGTCTACCTGTTTGTTCATCTACTTGTGCACACAAAAAAGACAAAACAAAATACCGGTCACTGTACCCCTGAGAAACCTATATTCTATTTGTTGTCCCCATAGGATCAATTCTGGCTTTCATATATTGAAAAATTGTAACTAAATTTTAAGAGATTTGATCCCAAATATTAAATGCATCTGAGATAACCCCAAAATGAACAAACAGAAATGAATAAACCAAAAAGAAACCATTGAAAACCATATCAGACCTAAAGTACATCAGAGGAGGGATCAGATTACAAGCCAGATTTATCACTCTGATTTTCTATCACCATCTTTCGATTGCACTCTGCTTAGTAACGACTTTCCTCCCATCCCTCTATTATGACTATAAAGAAGTCACTGGAGGCTTACTTCTGTATAGTTTCCACAAATGTATATTGAGTTCTCACTGTCATCCATATCCTTCTGCAAGCCAGACTCTCACAATTTCGCCTCTGATACAATTCCCATCATCAGCCTCAGATTATAGGATCTATCTTCTAAAACTTTCCAGTGTACAAGGGATTTTATTTTAGAGACAAATTAAACTGAAGGCCTTCAAGTTGGGAGTGACAGGGCAAAATTATTATTATATTTTGGATATAAAAGAACTTAGGCTAGTGGAGATTGGGATATAATTAATAATTTTGGAGGATTAATTATATATTAGATATATGATGATAAAAGGAATCGTTGCAATGTTAATGAACCCTTCATTAAATGAAAGAATCCAAATTTGTACCTATTATTTCTTGACATATATCTGATCTAGGTGTATACAACTCCAATGTAAGTTTTCCCACACATAACCCTTCCTCCAAGAATTGTGAGTCTTTTATTTTGTAGGGGTGAGATCAGAGTTGGGAGATGCATTGGATAAGTTTTCTCAAAGAAATTTCCATATGACTAGCACTCAAATGTGCTGTTATGTTGAAAAAATCATTCTTTGATGCAAACCTTTTATTCCCTGTGATCTCTCTGTGAGGCAATGTCCCATTATCTAAAATCAGCTTTAGGACTCTGTTCTGACCCTCCTTTTTTCATCAATATGTTTTTTTTTGTATGTTTGTTTTGGGTCTTCTGATGCCTGGTATCCAGTCCTAGAGACACCTCGATACCTCCTGAATGCACAGGCTGGGTGTGCTTTCTTAAAGTGGGCTTATGGCATCCCTGCTAGATGGTCACTTTTTTGACTTCAGCGCCATAGACAGAGTAACAACTAAAGAATTAAAATGAACAAAAATGAGGTTGGAGAGATCCTGAGAGTACTGGAGCAACAGCAATCTAGCTGAGAGCAATAACTAAAAGGTGGAAGCAGGGCGAACCTGATGGTGGGGCAGGAGGAAGGTCAAAGAAAACAGGAATGACTAGGACACATAGCTATAGATAGGGGTAGAAGCATAGATGTGTACATTAGTTTATGAAAGCTGATGCATTTTCCTATGTACATGTATTTACATGGCAATGCATTGAGGTATTGGATATATTTGGGCCTCTGTTCATGCTCCTTGTCCCTCAAGACAAGAACACTTTTTTCTAAGAACCTGGCATTCTGTGATGCTCACCTTACTGTCACAATCACCGAAGACAAAATGGGGCACAAACAAATGTGGTGAAGAAAGTGATGGTGCCCTGCTATCAAAGTTACCAAATCTGAGATCTTAAAGACTTGTCGTTTAACACCCTTAACTTTTAAGCAAACCTCTCTGCTTGAATTTAGCTAACCCAGACCTCATTGGGAGACATTGCTTTAATGGGAATTTACTATCTAGATAATAATGTTCTTGATTATGATTCGTTCCATTAAATTATGATTTATTACTTAAAAAACTGATGGAAAGAGTTGAAGATTGTGATCTAGTTGGTCTTTACACAACCTATTTGGAATCCACCCAGTTTGCTGAGGACGCGATGTTCACTTAAAATGAAAAATGTCAAACCTTGGGAGATTCTAATTTAAGCAATTATTGCATCTCTGGTAATTGTATGGCAAGTTTCTAGATTCTAATTAGAGTGTCTTCATTCACTGAGGTCGATGATATTCCTTCTCTTGCCTCATCTTTGCAGTCTTCTTGACCTTCCTTACAATGCTGCATGCATGTTAATATCGATGTTTTATATGGGGCAATATTCCTATACCCTTATTGCAAAAATTCAGTTTTTTTTGAAGATGTTTGAAATTTGAGTTTTGTTTAAATCTTGATATTAGTCTTGACTTAAACCTGTTTCATATTAAGTAGAGTATATTTATCTACTTTTAGATGTAAACTATGGTTAAGACAAATGCATTATTGAGAGAGCTCATCTACCAGGAGCCATATATTACAAAGACATATTTAAACACCTTTTTTGGAGGAATAAAACTATGCATGTATTACTGGGAATATATTAGTAATACCTTTATTGACTTGCCTTCATATAGCGCAATTTACCTTTATCACAACCCTAGGATTTATATCCATTTTACAGATGAGGATCAAGAAACATAAGGCACTAGGGAAATTTGCTTGAGAACTCACAGAATTAAGTGGCAGAACTGGAATTCAAACATATCTAGCTGGTTCTGTTTTTAATCGCTACTGTATACTGTTTTTCTCTGAGATATGTTTATCTGTGGCAATGCTTTTGCAGTGTTAAAACACCTGGAAAAACACAATGTACACCAAACTTACTGGTTTTCTTATCAAAAAATAAATTATTACCAAAAAGTAATAACTTGAGAAGTCATTGCACTTGCTTTATTTTAAATATTTCTCTCTTTTCTGGACAATAGCCTATGTCATACAAAGGCTAACCTTTGCATCCATTTTTAAGTGTACAATTCAGAGGCATTGGATACAATCTTATGAATCATCACCATCAACTAGTTTAACTGGATCCAGGACTTTATCAGTACACAGAAAACAACCTCCCACCCATTAAGCAGTTCTTTTCCTTTCTCCACTCCCTCCCTCCCCTGGAAACCACTAATCTGATTTATGTTTTATGGGTTTTCTATTCTGGATATTTCATATAAATGGACTTTTAAAAGCAGCATCTTCAACATTCTGAATCTCACTATTACCTCTGAGTGGTCTCTTAGACAACTCAATTGAGCACAGTCTAAAAGCTTTCTTCACTTGAACCAGCTGTAAGAAATTCATTCACAGGTGAAGGGCTCTGGAATAACACATTTTTAAAAAAATCTGTGAATGTGATGTGCTGTGAATACTTCCTGTATTTAGAGATTCTTATAAATGTATTAAAATAATAATTAAAAATATTTCAAATAGACATCCTAAATCATTTATATGTCTTGTTAGGAAAAATGTGTGCATATTAATATTTATGCATAAGATGTATGCATATTAATATTTTCCCTTTAAACATGAATGATGAAACTACAAAACTATATTTACCTCTCTTTAATTCATTCCTGGGGTCTTCTAATTAATCATAAAATAACCTGTTGCTAAAATTCACAACAAATACCAAATGAAGAAGAAGACATTCTGTTAATATTTTATTCAACACTTTTGCTTATTTTCAATGTGTTTATTTTGCTCAGAACTGAGATGAATTTAAGGGAGTATAAAATTAAGAAAGGATAGAACTCATTGTTTATTGAATTAAGCATTGAACTACATTTTATATCCCTTATGATTTTCATTTTACAAAGACCAAGAGAAGCTAAGACCATTCCTAAATCCACATGCTGTTTGCTGTGGGCTTGTGTTTTGTCTTATAAAATCCTTTCAAGTACTATTTATCTTTGTTCTATATATCATGTTTTTCATTTGTACACAATGATTAATGTTTTAAACTCATTAATATATAAAGGAGCTTCAAGTTTAAATTCGTTATCACCATTTGATTACTGGAAATTGATAAAGGAAGGAGTTATGTTACTTCATTACTTTCCCTGTGGTCATAAAATAGAACTACCTTTAAGGTTAAGGCTTAAAAAGAGGTCCTCTACTCTCCTATGCTCTTCATATCACATTGCATTGCTTTTCTATAAAACTATATAATGAATATTTGTTATTAAATCTATCTTTACATATACCGTTCTAGGAATTGAACACTTTCCAAGTTCCCCTTGCATCTCTATGAGAATATTAAAAGACTTTGGGCATGTGAATTAGTCTAGTTCTTGAGCAGCAATTGTTTTGTGGGCATCACTGCCCTCTGATGGGAGTGGGAGGCCCAGCCTTGCCCCTGGAGAGCTGCTGCTGGATTTGAACTGCCAAGCCAGTGGGCCACAGTCCCGCACTCAACCACTATGCCACCGGGGCTCAGCCCTGAGCATCAATTTTATAGTGAGCTCGGTTGATAAAATCCATCCTGAATATTACCAGGTAGTTTTTTCCCTCTTCCTGTCAGTTACTAGGAGCTTTTGTGTTGGTGTAGGGCTTAAGCATTGCATCAATAACCACAAGGTCCACAGTTTAAAATTCTCAGTGACTCCTATGGAGAAAGTTGAAGTTGTCTACTCACATTAACAGTTACATACAGTCTCAGAAACCCCTAGAAGGCACTTCTACCCTCTCATGAAATTTGCTATGACTCACTATTGATTCTAATTGATTCTATGTCAGTGTTTTTGCTTTGTTTTGTTTGGTCAGTTATTTTATACTAACAATTTGGATTTTTCAATGTAGGCAAAGAATCTGTCTCAGAAAGATTATGATGGAGTCAGGAATTTTAGAATGAGTATCTAGAATGATCTTTTTATAAGAATGGAGAATTTTTAGAGGAATAATAAGCTTTCAACAGTTGTACAACTCTGGACTGTTTTTTGGCAAATATAGAAGAGTCATTCTAGGTTATAAAAGATTAAGGTTTCAACTATTGGCTGAAATATTGATGTTTGTCCCATTCATACCTGCCTAGGAGAATAAAGTTGGCAATCTGATTATGAAAAGTTACAGTCTTTCATAATGATCTTCATGATAAGGTGACCAGACATCCTGTGTTTTAACAATGTTTCACAGCATGTTAAAATTAAAATAAATATTTTACAATACTTTTTTGTGTTATATGAAAATTTTTGTTGCTCCATATAGACCAGATTTTTAATCAAGAGCCCCTCCCCCCACCCCCAGTCAATGGTGTCTCACTTAAAATCTGGTCACTTTACTTTGTGATGACCATCCAGAGCTGCTCAACCACACACATATGAGGTTGCATGAGGCCTATTGGAATCAATGAGTAAAGAGTAAAAAGAATGAGTCAAGAGAAGTGGGGAAATATTACAAAGAAACTCAAAAGGTGATTTCATGAGGAATGATAGCAGTTATAATTCTGTCTTGGAGTAAAGCAGTGGGAAAATAAATTTAAGGTATTGGGGGGAGGGATTAAGTGAAAAGAATGGTTGGTCAAATAATGATATTTAAAAAATTAGGCTTCTTGGCTTCTCCAAGTTAGTTCTGCTTAATTTTGCTTAGATGAATATTTTCATGCAAGTCTGAAAATTGTCTATGATGAATTGGAACATACCTATAAATAAATCACAAGGAAAGGCATCCACTAAAAGTTTTCTCATACTAAAAGAATTTAGGCATATCATAAACCAATTTGTAAACTGGCATGTTCATTGATGAATTCAGATACCAGATACCACTGAAGAAAATCTATTTTCCCTTAAAGGAGAGAGAATGAATTATGAAGTTAGTCATTCAGTCAATGAATCATTTAAGAGTGTATGTATGTATGTGTGGCAGTCATGTGCTCATGTTAATTTTATGATTGAAATGTAGGGGTGGAGTCTGGCCTGTTAATCTGCAGATAGCCATTGAGTAGCCGATGAGGCCTCTATGTGGTCATGGCTTTCACGTGAGACTCCTGGGAAATCTCACTATATTTCCCTCGTGAAGATGAGAAGCTGTCTTCCCCAGTTGTTGGGAGTTAGTTTCAGAGATGATTAACCACAGGCTACACAGGATGGTGGCATCTGAGAGACTGGAGTAGCTGGTGGAGAGACCACACGGCTCTGCCCTTATGGAGCCGGACCTCTGAGGCTGGGGCAGCCACATGGAGGCTTCTTCCAGCGATGAGTTGCTTCTGGTGTTGATGGTGTTGATGGACCCTGAGCCCTGGAAGCAAGGAGCCATGGGGAGACCCCTGTCGGTGCCGGGACTCTGTACCCACTGACCTGTGACTTCGTGATTTAGAAGGAGGCTTTATAGACTGATTTTGGGCTTATGGGTTAATATTGGACTTGTGACTTTGAGCTGGACTGGGCTGGGATGTTTTCTCAATGTCCTGTTCCTCTTGACTATAAACCCATTCCTTATATCCATATGCGTGTCCTTGAATTTTTTCCTCTAGTCTACCTGGACTAACACAGTATGTTTATATTTTCTCCTGACCTTCTTGGGTAATCAGCTAATTCTTCCAGGGTATACTTATCGATGAATTTATGTAATCAGATTGTCCTACTTGGAAGATGACTGTGAAGATACAGACATATCATTGATAAAGCTTTTTTAAAAATGACTGCTGTCTAGTTAGTTATGACTCATGTCAATTCTCTAGGACAAGGTAGGACTGGCCTGGTGAGTAGAACTTCCTGGCTGTCTTTCTTCTGGAGAGAGGTTGATGGCTTCCACTGTGGAACCACTCACATACCAGGCCTCCCCAATCTACGATGCCATGTCTACATTATGCTATGTGCCACTGAAACATTAGCTGCTCCTACTATTAGTATTCTATCACAGATGTTAACATTTTTTGAAGAAAATATTAAAATAGGTGGCTATTATTTACATAATAATCATAGTACAATAAATATTTTGGAACATCTGACACCATCTTAAAAATTACAAGTATGGTATCTACATCAAATATTACAGAATGAATCCAATGATGATGATAAGACACATTATGATTAAATGTCAAAAAATAATTTATGGTCTCAACAGTTAATGATGAATTTATTTTATCTTTAACAGTGCCCCTGATACACCTTTTACACTTGGACAGTTGAAAATTTTCTTACATGTTAATAATATACATAAAGGAATAGTAAAAATATGTCAATATAAAAATCACCATTTATTATTATAAAATGCATAAAGGATATAACACACCTTTTTATATACATTAGATAAATGTAAATTTTAAATTTCCTAATTAATTATCAGTTCAATTAGTTTTGAGGCAGTACAAAGACAGAATTTTCTAAAAAAGAAAAAAATAGTCTTAATCTATTTTAGCAAATGGAACCAACATTGGATAATGAAATGGCAAGTAGGATTGTGATCATGAAACAGAACTGAAAGAACAGTTTGACTTTCATAGCTACACAGGAACAAAGAAGCTCACAAAAAATTATTTTTTTTCCTCCACAGAGCAATCTGTTTTTATGTCCCTCTAAGTATATATAGAGAGATAAATATCCACACTCAGATATTTATTAAAATATCCAAGTACATAAATGATTCTCTGTCAAAAAGTATCTTCTCCAACTCTGAAAACTTAGGAGGAGGGAGAGATCCCTTTCCTGAAGTCTTTTATTTTCTTCGACTCCAGTTTTATCTTTCTTCTTAATACAGCCCTGGGACAACAGTTTGAATGCAAAGCTCCTTGACAATAGATCTTCCACTTAAAAGATGTTAATTTAATATACAAGAAAGGCCTCTGGGAAAGAGGATAAAGGAGCTAGAATTTCTAACTCCTGGGCTGAAACACTGGATATCAGAAAACCATTTCATTTCCTTTATACTGCCAAATAAAGCCTTCATTTTAGCTTTCATTATAAATGAAGCACGTTAATGGCTAAGCTGTTTTTAAACAATTAAATATTCAGCTTCCTCAGTCTTATCTTAGATTCCCCTGAACAGAATAGCTGTGCTCTATTTATTTAGTGTAATGGATCAGTCTTTCATTTTCAATTGAACCATATAATTCTGTGTCTACGTGACATAGAAACATCATGCTCATCTACATACACAATGCAGTGTCATACAGAAACCACAGTTGTAAAAGAATACACTCCTTAGCAACATGCTTTGAAGTGACTGCTAAAAAGAATAGAGGTACAGATTCATTTAAAAAACAAGTTACTGGAGGGTCTAACAACAATCAGATGTATGTGTAACATCTCATTCTGCTACTAAAGCTTCAAAAATCATAGAGTCAAAACACAGTCAATACACAGTTGCTGTGATTAATAGTACACAGTCAACCATGTCAAATCAATGTCCTTTGGATCCCATATTTTGTATTGCTGTGGACATTTTCATCATCTGTGTGGCTTCACAGGCAAAGTCAAGAAAAGAGAAATACAAACCTACACGTACTGACTTTTAGAGTACACACTTGGAGACTTCTTTTCCATATAAGAACTTTTGTGCATAGTGGGAGGATGGGACATCGTGTACCGGTAGCTGACATTGTTCCCAGTGCAGCAGAAGACACAACAGAAGAATGCACCTACAATAATCAGCACCAATGCTGTCACCCAGCCCAGGTACAGGGCTTCTCCAAGCTCACGCTTCAGTTTGGTATCCACTATTGGGTTGTAAAAGTCTCTGATGATGGTGTTGGCGACCCAGCTCACAGGAATGAGCACGGTAATGCCAGAGACAATGAACATGACGCCAGACATTAGCATGATGTAACTCTTCACCTTCTCGTCCTCACCCGTGCACTGGGTACACTTCATGCCCAGAATGGCCGTCATGAAAGCCAGGATGGACATCACCGTGGCAGTGCACATCAGTCCTCTGGATGCCTGCAAATCTTGCGGAAGAGCCAACAGGGAATCATAGACTTTACACTGCATCCTGATGTTCATGTGCCTTATGCAACTCATCCACAGCCCTTCCCACTGGTTTTCAGCAGTTACAATGTTGCTTCCGATGAAAGCTGACACTTTCCATTGAGGCATGACAGTGACAGCCAATGCCCCCACCAGGCCGATACCACCAAACACAAGTCCAACAATTTGTAAGGCAGAAATAGCCATTGTCTCCTGGGAGAGCTTTAACCAAGCAGGATTCGTCAACCAGTGGGGCTGTTCTGAAGTAAGTCTCTCTGTGTCCAGGAGAAAACAGTAATGAACTCAGGAATCCAACGGAGACTCAAATAGTTGCTTTCCTACTTCCAGCTAGATTAAATCTAGTGTTAGCTGACCGAGTTGCCCTCACCCCCACCCCCACCCCCCACCCTATTGACTGGAACAGGGAAACTTACCAATCAGGTGTGGCAACTTTCTCTGCCAATCAGGGTTGGGATGGAAAAGCAGGTGTGTCTAACCTGAGAAGAGATACGTGGAAAAGCTGGACATGCACATAAATGTTCTTTGTATGACTCCTCTTTCCAAGAAGATAGCAGTGTGTTTACCTGTAAGCATAATTAGGAATGTTTGCACAACCATCAAGCAATGCACCAATTTCTTTGGAAAAGAAAGGTGAACTTTATACAATCTTGGAACTCTCAGTAAGGGTTGCCATGATGGGGTTGCCAATAAAATATCTGCCTAAGAAATCTGCTTAGGTTGTTAAGATGCCAAAGTGAAAGGGGAGTAGGGCAGTGATAGACTGTTCATACCTGAGAAACCACATTCTTGGGGACACATGTAATCCTAGCAGCAGTTGATGTAGTTTGTCCACAACTTCAAAGGAACCACTTCAGGAGTGAAATGAGGGAATACATTATGCCAAAGACAAAATTAGACTAACGTGATGAAATGTACAAGACTAGTCTCTGTTGCTTTCTTTTGAGTCAGGAAAAGTATTTGTTTTCAGGTGTGTCTCTGGTCACCTCCATTTGGGGGAGTAGAGCATGTTTTCAAACAACCAGGAAACAAAAAACAAGTGGATATAGCACGCGTGCTCTAAGTACCTAAGTACTGAAGTGCCTAAGTACTGAAGTGATTTCAAGGTTGCCAGCTTATTTTGTAAGGAGCCCTGGTGGTTATGCATTGAGCGGTTAACCAAAATGTGCTTGTTTGAACCCACCAATCACAGGAGAAAGCTGAAACTGCCTACTCCTGTAAAGTTTAAAGTGCCAGGAACCTGGGAGGGTAGTTCTACTCTGACTTACAAGGTTGGTTATGTGTAGGTTATCAGTGCGACGACAGTGGGCTGGGGTGTTCACCTATTTTCTGAGTATTTCTATATTCTGCCTTTATAAGCTGAAAGACTAGAAGCCTTGCAATGCTTTAAGTCCTGGGTGTCTGTAAATAAGTAGTAGTTCTAAGTAAAATAGGCAGAACAAGGTTACAATACTTTTTACACTGCATAACACTGAATGTCACCCATAGGATTATCTTTCTCATTTTATAAACCCAAGTCTGATTTGTCCAAAGAACACAGGAAGAGACAGATTTGTTGTCTCTAAGTTGATCCTGTCTCAGGCTTTGCACATGACTGACAGAGTTGATTTTTTTTTTTTTTTTTTGGAGAATGAAATATATTACCAGGCCCTTTAAAAAAAATGCCTCTAAATGGAATTAAGCCTTAAATTGTTTGGGAACACGTCAAGCATGTCACCTTTTGCACAATCCAGGACCCTGGAGGAATCAAGGTGCCGCTGTTGTGATATGCCATTGTTACCTTTACCTTATCTAAAAGGGAAGGGGCTCGCTCAGCCCAGCACCGTCCCATGAGTAATAAGGAATGTACTGCCATGACCTAGAGTTTTCAACGACTGATACTCAGCAGCAAATTTCCAGACATTTCTTCCTATTCTATATTAGTCTGGAAGCTTCACTGAAAAATGACCTACATCGTAGCAATGTATCGTGCACCCTGACAGACAGGCAATGGCCATGCAGGAGGTACAGTGGTTAGAAATAGAATCCTGGCCTTTCATATCACTCAAAAAGTCACTGTCATCAAGTTGATGTCCTTCTAGGACAGAGTAGAACTGCCCTTGTGGATTTCCAACACTGTAACTCTTTATGGGAGGAGAAAGCTTCATTTTTCTCCTGAGGAGCAGGTGGTGCTTTTAAACTGGTGACCTTGTGGTTAACAGCTCATTACCACCAGCCTTCCTTTTGTTTCTGACATGGAAAGCAGATATTCTGCCTCTGACCTTCCACTGCTCTCTACTTTTTCTTACTATTCTCTACCAAACAAAACAAAACAAAACTATAGGACAACATCCACAGATAACCCTATGAGCTATGCTTCCATTTCTCTGAAAGAGCCAAGACACTACTCAGAATCCCAGGAATGAAGTGATTGATCATGCTGATCGACTCTACCCTGCTCCATCCCTTGACGTGTCTCTTTTGCCTCCATCCTCAAACATATTAAGTTTAGCAATAAAATATCTTCTCAATAATGATGATAAAATTGGTGCTAAAGTATACATATATTTTGATTTGGGGCAGGTCTGACCCTGTTGATCTTCTCAAACTCTGTTTCTGACTTTTAAATGGAGAACTACCCTTTACTTTCTTTTAGTTGCAATATCATAATAAATTGGGTTTTCTTTGCTTTTTATTCTACATACTTTCTTGTACAGACTTACAAATTAATGGCAGAGCAAAGGTTTTCTGTTCACCTTTTAAATTTTGGAAGCTCCATGGTTCAAAATAATCAGATTTGTTTATGAAGGTGGATGAAACCCCAAAAGTATATAATCAGGAAGAAAATAGAAATATGTTAAAGTTAGCTAACTTCTAGTAAAAGGAGGGGAAAAGAAGACAATCTGAAGTTAAAATAGTCCAAATTGTTGTCATTGTGCTTTTATGTTTCTGGAAATTCAATAAATAAGAAAAGAAAAAAATAGAAAAGAATGGAAAAGAAGAACCACATGATATGTTAGTCACTTTGTAAATCTGATAAGAATTTCATCTGTATGGTGTTCTTTAGGTTGACAGCGTTATTATCATTCTCAGACTTATATCAGTTTCACATTTGTGGTAGAGAGAGAAATAGTTTCATCTTTGATAAAGAATCTGCATTTCTACAAAGATTACAGAAATATTTCTTATAAGATGATCTTTCTTTTTGAATTGCTGATCTAGAAAATGGAATGACAGAACTGAAAAATGGAAAAAAATCTGTTTGAATGAGGAAAAATAAAAACAAATATTTTCAACAATATTAAAACATACTTTAGCTATCAGAAATTCATTTTAAAATGAAAAATCTGATTAGAATGGTTAAAATCATCATTTGATCTCCCTTTTGACACTTTTTGAGTTTGTTTTGGTTTTTATTATTTTTTGCTTTCTTTTAAACTGGAGAATCTCTGTTGCTTATTGTTATTGTTGATATCCTTCTAGACTCTGCTATGTACTTTTTTTTGTATATGAAACCAGTAATAGGTGAAACGATTAGCAGATTCTGGGGGTACAGTGGGAAGTGATGGGAGCAGTGGGGAACTGGTAACAGGAGTATAGGAAGGAAGGAAATGTTTTAAAACTAAAGTGGTGGCAATTGTACAATACTTCTTGAGATAACTGAACTATTGAATTGTATGATGCCAAGATCATGCTGTAATATTTTTTTTTAAATCTTAATATCAAATCTACCTTCTACCAGCAGGAAAAATAATTAATTTCCTAAGTTCCTATGTCACATACATTTAAGACATCTTTATTTATTGCTGAATATTGACAAAAACATTGAAAATAAATACGAGACAGAAACTGGTGTCTGCATTTGGAATCCTTGAACTTCCAAGCATGTACCACCTGGGACTGTCTCAATGCATCTTCAGTGTTTTTGCTTCACCAACATCTCTTACTGGGAGCATTGAGACTTGCCTTGTGTCTATTTCATGCAACAGTGTGTTCTCCTTTTCAAAACTGCACAGCATTTCACTACTAATGTTTTCCTATCCAAAAGATTACGATCAGAATGTGAAACCATCTAGTGGTTTACATTAGGATAATTATACTTAACTATTCCAGTGAGAATTAGCCCAGGGCATTTAAGGCAAGTCTCTTATTAAACAAACATGAAGTTAGCCTCATGATATTTTGAAAGAAGCTTTCTGTCAACACCACAGAAAATCCGCAAAGGCTCGGGGGCAGGGAGCATTCTCATATCAAGTTCATGATGGATGAAGAAACTTACATTTAGTGTCATAAAATTAAGATGAACTGTTGAAGTATAGTTCTCTCCCATTGGAATGGCTAAGCTAACCTAAAAGTTCATGTAGAGATTAAAAACAGATACTTAGAAGATCAATGGCTTTATTGTTATTATCTGTAGGTGAGTAACTTTTTAGAGGGACACGTGTGGTTCAGCCCCCTGAGATTGAGCAATGATGATCATTGATTTCCTGGGCTGCACCCACACAACACTGACATGCACAGTATGTGCTTATCTTCTGCCAGCAGCCACGGGTAACCATTCTTAATGGTGATTGGGGAATGCAATTATCCCCCACAGACAAGGAAGCCCCAGTAAGTGGGACACTACACAAGGAAGACCAAACAAGAATCAATTCACTAGAATTGTGGTTCTGGAGAAGAATATTGAAAGTCCAGTGGGATGCCAAAAGAACCAACAGGTCTGCCTTGGATGAAGTCTGGCCAGAAGGCTCCTTCGACACAATGAGAGTGGAACTTTCATCTTACTGCTCTGGAGGACATCACAGTTGGTAGAGGACCAGCAAGAAGAGGAAGGCCCGCTACGAGATGGATTGACATGGTGGCTGCATGGGCTCAAGCAGAAGAACAATTGTGTGGCTGGAAGAGGACTGGGCTGGGTTTTGTTCTCTTGCGCATAACATTGCCATGGATGGACATCTATCCAGAGACCCAACAACAGTAAGCAGCAACGGTATTGGCTCTGAGGGGGTTCATTGATGGAGTATCAGAAAAAGGTCAAGTTTTTCTTACTAGTTTGATCAAGACCTGTTCAGCATCACAGTACCGCACGAGCTTTCATTGACACACGGGTGCTATGTGTATGCAGAAAAAGGTGGACAATGGATAGAAATCAAACCACACATTCCCAGGAGGAGGGTAAGGATTCTACCATGGAACCACCATTGTTCCTTTAATGACTTTCTTCTTTTTTTTAAAAAAATTAGATCTTTGGACCTACCTAGACTAATTCTTCAAGAAAGTATGCTTCCATTTCTATAAAAGAACCAAAATACTGCAAAGAACCCAAGGAAGAAAGGAATGCTTATGCTGACTTACTATAGTCCCTCTTTTGAAGTCTCTCCTTTGCCTACATTACCAAAATCATTATATTTAGTGATTAAATTTAAATAGAACACAGTCTTGGTATCACATGCAAATGTATTCTTTTCATAAATGGTAACAAGTGGTTTTATCAAACAGATCACAAAGTTCCCTACTGTTTGTCACCTACTTTCTTATACCTTCATTCCAATCAAAATGAAGGTTCCTTGCCGTTTAAGTTACTTTCTTCATTACTATTTGAATGAAAAAAATTTATGGTTCTTCCCATTAGGCAATGGCCAAAGCCTATGGTTCTCTGGATTTATACTGTTTTCTCTGTTGTGGGACAGCTTTCAATTTGCATTTATTTATAATTAAATTTGTTGCCAATTATCCTTCCTTGGAAGCCTAGTCCTCATGCACTGGGGAAATCAGGCCTTCATATGGTTTCATTCTAGTCTGGTCATCTATTGTGAATTTGCGTTTTCATCCCAACATACAGCCTTACCTTTCAGATATTATGATTTTAGTTTTGGACGACCAAAGTAAAATGATATTGTCATTAAATAAATTACAAAATAATAAATTGTTGTACTGTAATAGAGTGACTTTCGGGTCCCCAGTTGTAGTGAGGTAAGATTTCTCACAACTCCCTTCAGGATCCATCTCTTTATGGCCACTGCCATGCAGTCGATACTGACTCAAAGTGATCACAGAAGACAGAGTAGGACTGCTCTGTGTGCTCTTGAGATTGTCAATCTTCTCTGGGGTAGAAAGGCCTGTCTTTCTCCCTCAAAATGACCGGCGGTCTGGAACTGCTTACTTGGCAGATTGCAGCACAGCGTTTAGCCACTGCACGGCCAAGACTCTTCCATTTTGTGTAGCTCTCACCAAATAATGTGGGGCCTTGTGAATAAAGTGTGTGAAACAAGAAGAGAGGGAGTGGTCAGTATTGCCATTACTCTGGGTACAAGAGCTTCTCAGAAGCAGAAAAGGAGAAATTCCCATGTCTGCCAAGAAAGAAGAAACATCAGCAGCATCCATTTCAAAGGAAAATTCTGATACTCAGAATAGTAGCTACAATTATTACATGGAAATTCTACTTTTTTATCTTTTATATTCTTCACAGATCATCAAAATGTGGATGATTATTATTCATTCTTCCCATTTAAATTACTCATTAATGTAAAAATAGTAAATGAAGTTTGCTGATATTTTTTCTATCAATTACCAAAGTTGTCTAACCCTTTAGTGTGCTATCAAACAAACCATACCTAGTAAGACACATGGAATTCTTTCTCATAAAATATGAGCATTCTCTCCAAAGTCAGATGTCAATGATTAAAGGGGTAAGGGAAATGGGAAGAAAGTTAAAAACATTTCGATAACCCCTTTTCAATTTTCTAGAATTTATTTATTACTGCCATTGTTTTGGATTCTGAAAATCAAGAGGCATTTTATTTTTAATATAAATGACCTCTTGGTGGACTAGCAATATGTCCTTCAAAACTCTGCACATTTAATATTCTGGATTTATTACTAGGGGGATGGGATGCTATTTCTATCCAGGGAGGCATAACAAAGGCCTGCAGTTTGTTTCCAAACATAGTAGAAACAGGTCCCAGAGAACAGACAAATACAGAACTTTGGAAACAGCACATGAAGGGCATCCAGTCATCATTAAGAGCAAAGAGGATTGTGGTTCAAGAAAATATGTAGCCATGCAAAATATTATTTTGGAAATAATAAGCCAAGTTATCTGTTGATAAGATCTTTCTGTTGAACTCATTCAGGTTTGACTTCCTGAAGAGAATTTGAATTTCCTACCCATATATACATAATTAAAATCTACACGCTGTCAAGAATCACCTGGGGATCTATAAGATATTCCCAGGAATCTTAATAAAATGCAGAGTCTGAATCAATATATGGGTATCTTTCAGGTTTTTTAGGTTGTTGTGGTTCTTTATGTAGAGTCAAGTAAACCCCTTGCTGGTGAAATCATTTCCTTTTCTTTTTCTCTATTTTGAAAATGCCTCTATTACAAAATAGGCTATGGTGTTAATCATCTAACTACTAATATATATTAGCAGAAATATCATCTAAACAATGTCAGACCAGTGACATGAACTTCATGAATCAATACCCTCATGTAATGTCATAAACAAGTAAAAGATGTTTACTGTTCATTCAGTTCCATCTAACTGAGACCCCATTTTGTATCAAAGGACTTAGCCACTAACTCAATGGTGCTGAGCCAAAACTTATCCATTGTAAGCACCCATGCATTTACAAAATTGTAACTGCTTACATGAGTAGAAAGTCCACTCTTTTTCTCACGGAGTTACTGGTGGTTTCAAACTGCTGACCATGCAGCTCACGGTCCAGCCCATAACCACGATGCCACCAGAGACCCGCAGAGACTTCTTAATAGTGGCAAGTAAAGGTGTGATGCATTAACTACCTTTGTTGAACTACTCAGGTTTTTTTCTGTGACTCATTAACAACTTTTTTCACAACATATCACCAAAGACTAACATAAAAGCATGTTTTAGTACCTAAAACTATACTACGTGTGTGTTAGTCCGGGTTGACTACAGGAACAAATGCAAGGACACACATATCGATATAAAGAAAGGGTTTATATACAAAAGGAATGAGACATGGAGAAAGCATCCTAGTCCAGCCCAAAGTCATAAGTCCGATATTAACCCATATGCCCGAAATCAGTCTATAAAGTCTTCTTCCGACTCACGCAGTCACAGGTCAATGGGTGCAGAATCCCAGTGTTGGCAGGGCACCTCGCCTCCAGGACTCAGGGTCCATCAACAGCGGAAGCAACTCATCGCTGTCAGAGGTCTCCATCTGGCCACCCCAGCTTCAGAGGTTTGGCTCCATCAGGGCAAAGCTGTGTGGTCTCTCTGCCGGCACCTCCAGCTTCTTGAACACTACCAGCTTGTCTTGTCCATGATTAATTATCTCTGAAACTAACTTCAAACAACTGAGGAAGATAGCTTCTCATCTTCACGAGGGAAATATCGCGAGATTTCCCAGGAGTCTCAGGTGAAAGCCAGGCCCACAGAGGCCTCATTGACTACTCAATGGCTATCTCCTGATTAACAGGCTAGACTCCACCCCTACATTTCAATCATAAAATTAACACAAGCACATGACTGCCACAACATGTATGCTCATGTGTATGGATGTGCATAGTTTGAAAAGAAATGAAACAAATACTTTAATCTAGCATGATCTTTTCTACTGAAATATAAAGGATAATTTTTGACATCACTGTTGATGCTCAACAATGAATTAAGAGAACAGAGGATTTATCCTCAAGAAAACGGACAAACTCCTGTCAAAAAGAAACCAACACAAAAACTGATAATAGCCTCAGATAACAATCTGACCAAAAAAGAACAAGTCTTATAGTGAAATATTGAATCCACAACAATGACATCAAATATTTTCAACATGACAATATGTTTAATATATTTTGATTAATGTTGCTTAATGATATGCTAATCATAAAACACTTTCTTAAACAGACTCTGTAATATTATAATTAAACATACTAAATAACATTATAATTAACTAACTAATTAATTATACGATCATATACTAGTCACCTTGATAGGACACTGCTATGATTGAACCAGGAGTTTCTGAGTAGCAACTGAAAGATTGGTAGTTCTAAGGCATGCAGAGACACCTCCAAAGCAAGGTCTCTAGGTCTACCTCTGAAAAATCAGCAATTGAAAGCCCTGTGGAATAGTTTTACTCAGCCACACATGGCCTTACCGTGATTAGGGATTGATTTCACAGCCTTTGGTTTTTTACTAATCCAGCAATTCAACTGAGGACATTGAGAAATCGCAGCTTAAATAAAAAGTAGACCTATGTCTGAATTCATGTCTCTCCAATTTCTAAGGGCATGCTACTGTACTATGATCAATGTAACTCAGATTTAACTGGTAACCTCTATTGATTGATAGTTTTATCTTTTTTAGTATTACAAGTTTTTATAGAACAAGTGTTGTTTTCAAAAACAGTGCTCTACAAATTATGGATTTTTAATAACATTTAAGCAGGATGTAGAGTAATAATGTATCTCCATTTCCAAAAGCAAAAGTTGTTTCCAATTTAAGAAATCATAGATCTCAATTTATATGAAAAAGACCATATATACATACAAGCCACACACTTAGAACACATTCACACTTACACAAGTCCTCAGGTGCAAACAATTGATATGGGAGCATAAAAAATGACTTTCCCTTGTAAAGTTGAAGTTAACAGGACAGGGAAAAGTAATTAACTGGGCAAATAGAGCTAAGCCATGTTACTGATTAATTTACAAAACAATTAACTTTCCACTTAAAATTCAAATTAAAATTCTGTCTGCCTTAGGCAGCCAGTGTTTGCAAATTTTAATAGGGTTAGACATTAAGTGCCTTACTTAAAGCCAACTTCAGACCACAATGGGTAAGAATATTATACAAGAAGCAGACCATGATATTCTTGGTTTTGAATTACTAAAGAGAAAAAAGACAGAAAATATTAAATATTAGAATAGAATTTGTAATATTCTTAATAAAAATATGAGAAGTGAAAATTTGCATCTCATGTGTTTATAGAAATCAATACAATTTTGTAAAATCTTCAACATAACATCTCATAAAATATCTTCCTTCCCTTTTCATCCGGTCTTTCAATGCACATGACCATGTACCAGGTACCAAGACAAACTCTAATAATGACATGCAATCCTTGGGTTATAAATTAAAATTGCTCTTAAGTGTGTCTTTAAGTTGCATTTGTAGGTAAGTTAGAATGCATGCAAGTGGTTCTTATTTAGCCTTACTTTAGCGTGTGTAGACAGGAAGATTTTTGTATGATTATGAATTGCACATGTAGTGTTTGCAATAATGGAAATAAGGAATTTGTTACAAGCAGGGGTTGGAATGAGGAACTGTGCTTGCTTGGTGTTGGGCTGTGAACCCTAAATTTAGTAGCTTGAAACCACCTGCCACCTCAGGAGGAAGACTGGGCTTTCTGCACTATGAGTGACAGACTGGCAAACTCACAGAAGCAATTCGAGCCTGTCCTATGGGGTGGCTCCTCTCCAGCATCAACTCGCTGGCTGTGAGAGAGATTGGAGCAATTATTTCAAAATGAAAAGAAACAAAGTATTAAACAGCAAAGGATACTTGTCCACAAATTAGATCTTTACAACCCCGAGACTCACAATATACTTTACAATGAGTCATTTCTGATTTGTAGAGAACCCTTGTGTGTCAGAGAACTGTGTTCCCAAGGGTTTTAGGTGTTGAACTGTTTTAGAAAGTGCTTTCTTACAAGATGCTTTTGGTTGAACTCGAGCCTTCAATTAGCACTTGAGGAAATCAAGAAATAGGAGGCATATCTTCTGCTCTTTAGAATTTTACTTAAACAGAGCAAGGTCAGTCCATTTTGTCATGTAAAACCAGATCATTAAAATATGATACCATTGAAAAGAAACCGGATATGGATGCTTGAATGAGATAAACAAAACCTAATCTTCTCCTAATCCCTTCTGCATAGATCTGTGAGGAGGAAGTTGCTGGTAGATATTACTTTTGATGCCACTGATAGAGCATCTTCGTGGTTTTATATCCTTGCAGTGTTATTCCAACTCTCTAGATTTGAATTGTTTTAAGAAAAGAGACTTGCTGTGTCTCTGTATTTCCACTCAAGACACTGGATAATGATGTGCTCAACTGAGCCCAGGACATGAACTCATTGTTGATCTGGTTAGTCTTGATTAGAACAATATTCAATGACCCAATGAATTATTTTCACCCTCAAATAAAAAAAAAGCACACAATTAAGCACAGATAATGAGAAGAACATTCTATGTTGCTCCCATAAAAAAGCAGTGCCACTGGGATTTGGGTCTTTTAAATGAAATCAAACAACACATGAAAAGTCCTATAGGAATCTGTATACATTCAGTAAAAGCAAGACAGCAGTCTTAGATATTCATACAACTTCCTGGTCAGCCTACTGTTTTTGTTTTTCTTTTTTTTTCTTATCTCCTAATCTTCCCTGATTCCTGATATCTTCTTTAGAGTTTCGTTTATGGAGAGCTGCATGTGATCATCTGTTTGGACTTGGAAACTTCTCTTAGCGGCAGTGGCTAGTCTCTGTCTTACATGTACCATAATATTTTTCCTTGTTTCTGTGTTACTGAACTGGTTGGGTATGCCTCCTCTTTCAGGCAAGGAGTTGGAAGCTGGCAGGGTGTATTGTCTTTGTACACAGTAACAGGATGAAATATTAGCCCTAGAAGGAATTTGCAACATTGTTCTGAAGTACACTTCCTGATCTAGTTGTTTAGGATAAAAAAGAGACCCCAGATCTCAAATATAATTTGAGGGTATCTTTACTGGTTTTTAATAGGACAACACAAGCTGAGGGACACTGTTAGCAGGAAGATATGATGGCATCCAAGGATTCAAAACTACACAGCCACTTAAAGAGGACCCAGAAAATAGAGGAAAAGTTCACAAAATTATGATTGGTGGATAAATACATCATAGTTACAGGTGAGAATACAGAGTTATGATAAACAGAAACACAGTTGGGACATTTATAGCGTGATATAGAAGAGCTTACAAGGTTAGACCATATCCTTCTGAGCGAGGCAGTCATGGGGCATGCCTCATAACTATGAGACCACCAGTACAGTAATCTTCATCAAGGATACACCCAGACACTCCCAAAAGGCACACTGCCCCTTCCTGTGGTGGAGGGAATGGGGGAAAGAGGAAGTCCACTGCCAAATGCACTTTGCCTTAGGGTAAGACTGCCATTATCCCTGGTATATAAATCATTTTATTAAGGGCTCATAGAACTCCCATCACAATCCATACATACATCCATTGTATGCAAAGCACACTTGCTGCCATCATCATTCTCAAAACATTTTCTTTCCATTTAAGCCCCTAGTAGCAGCTCCTAATTTTCCCCCTCAATCCTTCTCCACCCTTCACCATAAAGTTTTGATAATTTATAAATTATTATTATTTTGTCACATCATACACTGTCCGATGTCTCCTTTCACCCACTTCCCTGTTGTCCATGCTCCAGAGAGGAAGCCAAATGCAGATCCTTGTAAGAGATTTCCCTTTCTACCCCACCTTCCCTCCACCCTCCTCTTATCGCCACTCTTACCACTGGTTGTAAAGGGATCATCTGTCCTGAATTCCCTATGTTTCCGGGTCTTATCTGTATCAGTATACATCCTCTGGTCTGGCTGGATTTGTAAGTTAGAATTGAAATCATGATGGGGGGGTGGGGGGGCAGCAGGAAGGAGCAAGCATTTAAGAACTAGAGGAAAAATATATATTTAATCATTTTTATACTGAACTCTGACCGACTTATCTTCTCTGCAGGACATCTATGTAAGGGGTTGTCACTTCACCTACAGGTGGACCTTGGTTCCCCAATCTGTACCTCCCTCATTTATAATGATACAATTTTTAGTTATTTTATGCCTGATACCTGATCCATTCGTCACCTCGTGGTCACACAGGGTGGTGTGCTTCTTCCATGCAGGCTTTGTTGCTTCTGACCTAGATGGCTGCTTGCTTAGTTTCAAGCTTTTAAGAACCCAGACACTACATATTTTGATATGGACACCATCAGCTTTCTTTAACACTTTTGTTTTCAGTGATTGTGTCTGGACAGGGAGCATCATGGGATGCCAATTTAATAGAACAAAGTGCTCTTGCATTGAGAAAGTACTTGAGTGGAGATCCAGTGCCCATCTGCTGCTTTAAAACTAACCCTATAAGTTTATTCACAAAATAGAGATATATTTGTTATATCCCTTCCACATACCAAAGAACTCATAGTGTTTGGCATAAAGAAGTGCTGAATACTGAAGCAGTGTGCCATAATACTGAAATATCTGTCCCCAGATCATTCATTCATTCATTTATTCAGAGAGAGAGAGAGAGAGATGTTTTTTATTTATAAGGTATATCAGTGGAGAAAAAATAGCAGTGCAAAGCACCCTGACTTTGTGATGTCCTGTTTGAAATCAGAATATGTAGAGAACAAATACCTTTGGCTGTGGAAGTTACACTTTTTATTTACAGTTGTATTGGCACATAATCCATATATCATATAAGTCAATAGTTCAATCATATCAAGAATAATTGTACAACCATTACCCGATCAACTTTAGAATGGTTTTTGAATAGTTAAATTGCTTTTAAAATGAGTTGTGTCATCAACCATGTTTATTGCTCATTCCTCTCTCCTGCATACATTGTTTGATCCCCAAACTCCTTCACCCTCCCTATCTCTTATCCCCTACATCAGTGTCATCTCTAAACCCATGCATCAGTGATTATCTCTGTGTATATACTCCTGTGCTTCAAAAACTGGAAAATACAACAGAAGAAATAAAAAAGTAAATAGGTAAGCATAAAATAATAGTAACATAAACATAAAAGTAAAAATCATGCATGAAACAGAAAAACGACCATCAGTATTTTAAAAGTCAGTGCAAAAAAAAATTATGTCATAGAACATGCAATAAATACTTGCACCTAGAACAGTTTCAGGTTGGGTCAAGAGGGAGTTCAGCTCAACAAGTATCAAGTTTGATTTAGCATAATGAAGATTTCAGTGGTCTCTATCTAATACTAAGATTGTTCGAGACCCTTATCTGTTGCTAAAAAATACCTGCCAATGGCTTAATCTGATTAGACACTCTGCACATTAATTTTGGGCTCTCACTACAACAAATTGCGTGTTTGCAGTTTAAGCTCTAATATTTTTCCCTTCATCATATTTTAATTTTGTTATAGCACATTTGAAGCACACAGGCTGTTCTTCCATGTGGAAAAACTAATTTTGATTTTGTGTTAAGTTGTGGAGATAATGGTAGAATACAACCTGTCAACCGTATGCTAGTCTTACAATGTCTCCTTGAGTGTGGTCTTTTTATGACCTATATTGGGAACCGCTATCTTCTTTATGACCTTTCACCCTCTTGATTTGCTGGATTTTATATCTGCATCCTGAGTTAGCTCCATGTGGGCCGCCAACCCTAGGTACTATGGACAGCCTGTCAGGTTTTCAACAACCTTGGATACACACAGCCCTGCACCCACTAGCCTATGATTTCCTTGCTTCCTGCATCACCTTTCTTCCTGTAGTTCTTCCCTGGCCTGTGAGTCATGAAGAGGGTTCCTCTAACTAATATCAGACCTGGGATGGAATTTGGACTAGACTAGGGTACCTTCTTGATATAAAATTACTTCTTGATTTCAAGTTATTCATTATGCATACATCAATTCCACTGGTTTTGTTTCTCTTGACAACACAGTCTAATATAACTTTCATTGAATAAAGGGAACTCTCTTGAGATGGTTGAAATCCTTTCAAAATATGATTCAGTGTTAAATGAGTACCTAATAAGATTAATGTAGATCACTTGTAACATGAAAGACTCATTCTTAAGGGGAAAAAAAAGCATGACAATGTTTTTTTTGCCAACAATTTAATGGCACATAAATTACACATCATACAATTCAATAGCTTAATCATATGTAGGAGAATTGTACAATCATTAATACATCAATCTGAGGGGATTCTCCCCTGCCATGGTTGAATCATCTCTAAAATGAATCTTGCATTCACAATTAGTTCTAGTGCTCCTTCATCACTCAAGTCATCAATTTTTACTCCTCAAATCCCCTTTCCCTCCCCATCACCTACTTCTGGCCCCTACATTCCCTATAACCCCTTATGTCAGTAATTATCATTATGTATCCATTCTCCTGTGCTCACAGCTAGGAAACCCAACCAAAAGAAAAAAAAAAACCAAAATCTCACTAAGATGGTAATCATAAAATCATAATAGTATAAAGAGAAATGTCAAAATAATACATAAGAAGGAAATAAGCCAAGGAGGAAATTTCTGTCATGAAACAAGTAACTTGCACCCCGTCCAAATTCAGGTTGTGTTTATAGAAATGTTAACTGGCCAAGTACCAGCACTGTAATGGTCTCTGCCTGATAACAAGGCTGTTTGAGACTCTTGCTTATGGCTAGAGGGGATATGGCAGAGGCTCAGTCTGACTGGATATTCTGTAGACGGGTTTTGGGCTCCCACTGTCCTCCATAGCCTTCTACAAATTGGGTACTCATAAATTTAACTCTGATCGTTTTCACCGTATTTGTATTTTGTAATTGTTCTCTTTGGATCACACAAGCTGGAATGCTGTTTTTGCCTAGACTTACCTAGTTGAATCCTTGCTTAGATAGTTACATGTTTGAAAACAAGCCTCTAAGATCCCAGACACTATTTCAATTCACCATCTACTTTTTTCACTACATTTTGCTGAAGTACCAGATCTTCAGTGATCTTATCATAGAAATGAGTACTGGGAAGGACCATGAAGTAAAAACGAGTTCTACATCTTTTTTGTTTGTTTGTTTTGAGCATCACTGCCTCTGGTGGTCACGGGCGCTACCCAGTGCTGCTCCTGAGACCCGCCGCTGGATTTGAACCGCCAAGCCTGCAGGCCACAGTCCCACACTCAACCACTTACGCCACCAGGGCTCAGCCCAAAACGAGTTCTTAAGTTAGAGCTAGGATTCAATGCAACCCCAAAACCCGTTTCTGGAATTATGCTTTTTAAAAAATTTTGCTGTAATATGGGAGTTGCACATACATATGTCATATTATTCAACAGTTCAATCATGCCAAATATAATTGTACAATTGCTTTCATAATCAGCCTCCAAATATAATCTTTCTTCCTGGACTTCTTGATAACACCCCCTCCACTTATCTCACCCACTTTTCTATATCACGCCTCCCCCCCCCCCAAACCCTTGCTATATTTTCTTTCCCTATAGATTCACTGTTCCTGGGTTTCATTTACTGAAAAACAGGAAAACGTATAACACAGCTTCAAGAGTGTGACACCCACCCCACAGTGATGCACCTCTGAGATACACTGTAATATTAACAGAAAAGCCATCACAGAATTGCCAAAATAAAACATATCTGAATACAGTATGCAGGACATTGATGTAGCAAGGTCTTGTTTGTTCACCACTAGTACACTGCTTTTGGGACAGCTTGCTTCTGCTCCTTCAGTCACCATGTGTTTTCTGGCTTAACTCCTCAGTTTACAAGTGTGTCTGTCATTGTTATCACACACAGGTAAAATTTTGCTTAAGATCATTCAACAATGGTTGTATCAGTAAATTGACAGGTAGCTGTCAGAAGTTCCAGCCAGATTCAGAAGAGGACGAGGAATAAGTAATATCACTACTAATGACAGATGGATACTCAAAGAATACCAGAAAGATGTTTACTTGTGATTCAATGACTATGCCTAGGCATTTGACTGTGTGGACTATTATAAGGGAAATCCAAATTACCTCATTGTGTTCATGCAGAACTTGTACATGAATCAAGAGTCAGTTGTGCAAACAGAAGGGAATCCTGTGTGGTCTAAAATCATGAAAGGTAGAGTTAGGGTTAGGGTTAAGGAACGAATCGAGAAAGGTGTATACCAGGGTTAAATTTTCTCACCATATTTGTTCAAACTATATGCTGGTCAAATAGTTGGAGAAGCTGGATTTTAGGAAAGGCAATGTGGCATCAGATTTGAAGGAAGGCTTATTAACAATCTGTGGTATGTAGATAGCATAACCTTGTTTGGTGAAAGTAAGGACAGATTGAAGCCCTGTTGATGAAGATTAGAGCCTTCATTATGGATTATAGTCCAATGGATTAAAGTCCAATGGAATTGAGCCACATAGCCCCATAACTGTTCCACTAGGTAACACTATGATAAAAGGCTGAAAGTTTGAAGCTGTCAAGATTGTTCTTCCTTGGATCCATAATCAATGCTCATGGAAGGTGCAGCAAAGAGATCAAAAGACATATTGCATCAAATACATATGCTGCACAGGTCTCTTTAGAGCATCGCACAGCAAGGATGCTATTTGGAGAACTCACATATACCTGACCCAACCCATGGTATCCTTTCTTCGAAGATATATATATATATAATATATATATATATAATCTTCACTATATATATGTGAAAGTTGAACATGCATGGAATAAAGAAGGCTATGGAAGGATTCATTAATTTCAATGTGCTGGAGAAGAATACGTCAGTACAGTGGACTCATAAAAGGACAAACTGATCTGTATTGGAAGAAGTGAAGCCAGAATGTTCCCTAGAGGCTAGGATGACAAGACTGTCTTACATACTTTGGGCATATTATTAGGAAACAGTCCCTGGAGAAGGACATCCTGCTTGGTAGAGTGGATGGGTGCTGAAAAATAAGGATGCCTTTGAGGATGTTCATGCAAAGGAACACGTGTGAGGATAGTCCACACTGGGGCTCTGTGGGTTGGAGCCACCTGGTTGTCATCTAAAAACAACAACATGCCTATGACTATTCTCGCATGCATTTCTCTACCATGTTTATGTTTTTCAATCAAAGCTTCAATGTATCTACATGAAACTGTGCAGATAAAATGCACTTGGACTGAGCATATACAAAAGTAGTCTCAAAGTGTGGTAAGTATTTGGTTGCTAAATCAAAATCACAGTGCCACTAGCCAATGTGGGAGACAGATGATGCAGTCGGTTTCTATAAAGATTTGCAATCTTGCACTCTGTAAAACAGTTCCACTCATGACACTGGATCTCTATGAATATTAATGAGTTTGCTTATTTGTCTTCTTTTCTTAATTTTGTTTGAGGCTCATTGCCATTACATTTCATGATATATGGGAGTTATATTTTATGAGAAATATTAGTATAAAACATTACTAAGAATAGTGTATGGAGCTGAGCCCCGGTGGCATAGTGGTTGTGCGCGGGACTACGGCCCACTGGGATGGAGGTTCAATTCCAGCAGCGGCTCCACAGGAGCAAAGACTGGGCCTCCTACTCCCACCACCAGAGGGCAGTGATGCCCCAAAACAAAAACAAATAAGCAAAAAAAAGAATAGTGTATGACTTGGTATGAGGAGGGGGTCCTTGAAGGAAGGTGACACCATAAGATATTATATTGGGCAATACTAACTCTAATGATACCATTGTGGTCTGAGTCATTAGGACCCTGGGACCAAGAAAATCAAATATATTTTTCTATATCTTTCTTTTAAAAATTCTGTTTGTATTTATCAGTAGGTTTTAAGCAATATAGCCAAGATGACTGGTTAAAGTAATATATCTCCAATACTAGAACCTCACCATATTCACAGTAAAATCTCAGGAAAATGGCTAATAACTGAATAAAATTGAATAGCAAAATTTAAGATGACTACTCTGAACACAAAGAATTTTTTATAATTCCTTTAAAAATTATTTAACCTTATTTATCATTAAAATAACTTAAAAGAAAAACATTGAATCTGCTAGCCCTGTTACTAGATATTCAGCCATACTCTCTATGAAGTATAAATATTGCCCTCATATTTTTTCCCTTTAACTTTCTTAGTAGCCCCTTAAGTATTCCTTGTTCTTGAACTCCTACTTTATGGTTTATTCCAAAATTTCTTTGCCTATACATCATCACTACATGGAGGATTCTGTAGGTGAAAGCACAAGTCATAAAAAATTTTACAACAATAACAGGTGTTTGAATTTGTAACAATTAAAGGTTTAATTCAAAATCAAATGCATAATAAACTCTAGCTTTTTCTGACAGCGCTTGCCTGTTTTGCAAGTTTCTCATCCATAAAGTGATCTTGAATGAAGAGTGATTAAGAAGTCCTAAATGACTGTATCTTTCATCTTTCTTCTCAATATGCAAATGCCTATTCTACTTGCTACCAAAGCAAAATTAATATCAAGCCAATGATATCAAGAATCTTAAACTTATTAGTTCAGAAAAGGCAACAAAATGAAACTTGGAAAGAAAAATTAAAAACAAAATATCAAAGAAAATGATTAAAGCTCATTAAGATACTGTGGGAAACCACAGTATCTCACTGAACTGTAAAGATTTTTAAATAACGGAGAAAAATTTGACAAGAAACAAACAAAATTAAATCAATACAGAAAATGCAATGGACAAAGAAACTAATAACCCAATAAAATTATAACAAATGATAACGATAAGTTTATGCCTATCAAATATAGCATTGAATGTGAATGGATTAATGTTAACAAAGGAGAGACAGATTTTAACAGCATGTATAAGAAAACAAACAATATGTTATTTACCATAAACACACCTCAGGTATAAAGACAAACCCAGACCCCCAAATCAAAGTATTGGAAAATAAGTGAATGGTAGTCACAAAGTAAGCAAGTGAGAGGATATTGATTTCTTATACTACAGGCCTTAAATTAAAGGCCATCATGAGAGACAAAGAAGACCTTTCGATAATAGTAAAGGTCACAATAAAAGACATAACCACAACAAGCATTTATGCTCCCAATGAAAGACCCTCAAAGTTATCGAGCTTTAGAAACAAATGTAAAATGATACAATAATTGTAAGATATTATAATACATCATTGTTTTAGGAATGCATATCAATTGGAAATCAAAACATCAAAGAAATGATCTTTTTAGCATTTTTAGCATCACTTATAGAATATACTTCCCCAAAGATACTATGTTAGGTTATAAAACAAGCCTCAATCAATGTCACAAACATTGGCATACTAAAACCTATCTTTTCAGAACATCTTCTGTGAAATTAGAAATCAACAATAGGAATCTGAAGTAAAAAGTATCAATTACTTGCAAATTGAAAAATACCTTACTTAAAATCAATGGCATATTGAAGAAATACAGAATATGTTTTAAAAAATTGTCAGAAACAAATGAAAACAAAAAATACAGTGTACTAAAACCTTTGAGATACAGCAAAAGCAATTATCAGAAGACAATGTATAGGAATAATAGCACATTTCAAAAGAGGAGAAAGAACTAAAATAACACCTGAAACATTAGATTAAGACCAGCATATCAAACCACAAGATGTTGGAAGAAATAAAATAATAAAACAGAAATAAATACTACATCAGGAAACAGAAAAACAAAAGATAGAAAAATTAATATGGCAAGAAGTTAGTTCTTTGAAAGACTTAACAAAATTGATAAACTGCTGTCAAACTTAACAAAGTTAAATGAGAAAAATTTAAAAAGCCAATTATACTATCTAATGAAAAAATACATGTTAATATACTCAAAAGCCTAGATGAAAATGAACAACTTTCTATAAGCACATTATCTGCTTCTACTTAAATGAACACTGATTGATGTAGAAAGTATTTATAGGCTTATAATATTAAATGAAATAGATTTATTCATTCAAAAATCCAATGTTGTAAAGAAATGAACAGATGATTTTATTGGACAAGTTTATCATATTTTATATAAAGCATTAAAATTAATTTTACATACATTATTCCATAAGAAAAAAGGATAATATATTATTAAATTAATTTTATGAAACAAATATAACCTTGGTATCCAAACAAAGAGGAGATATCACCAGTATAGAATATTCTAGACCAAATCCCTTATGGTCACAGATGTTAAAAATTCCAACAAAATTCTAGATATGAAAACTCAACAAAACATTTAAGAAATATTTAACATGATCAAATGAAATATATATCACCTATATAATAATGGTTTGATATTTGAAAAAACAAAACAGAACAGTGCAACCCATCAAATAAACAGTACAAAAGAAATCTCATATGGTTATATCACTTCCTGTGGAAAAAAGTATTCCATAGAATTTAACATGCATTCTTGATAAAAAATATTCAATCAAATAGAAATAGAAAGGAAATTCCTCCATATAATAAAGATCTTATTTGAAAAACCAATAAAAAAATTTAACAATGTAGTAAGTGTAAGCTCATTAGACAGAAATTAACTGGATTATTGTATATTAAGGAAGATTGCTCTTAAAAGGACATTTAAATAACAAGAAAATCACTTTCATAATAGCCACCCAAAAGATAAAACTCTTAGAAATAAATCTAATGAGAGAATCTATAGACTTACACAAAGAGAATTATAAAACCAAATGAGACTTACATAATAAAAAAATTGCCAATGTTCATAAATAGGAAAAATTGCTATAGTGAAAATGTCAATATTTTTGAAAGCACACTATAAATTCAATGTAACTCCATTTCAAATCTCAGCACAATTTTTATAAGAAAGGGAATTACTAATGAACAACTTCATAAAGAAAGGAAAAAAATTAGGAAAAGCAAAATATTACAAAAAATTAAACAAACTATAAGTCCTCTCAATCTCCAAATTTAAAACTTAATTATACAATCGCTAATAAAACCAAGTTGATATTTGGTACAATGATAGAATCATAGACAATTGGATCAGAACAGAGAAGCATGAAGAGGCATCTGGTTTTTTGATAAAAGGACAAAAACATATTCAACAGGGAAGAGATGCACTTTTCAATAAATAGTGCTGGAAAAATTAGATTTTGACCTTCAAAAGAATGAAACAGGATGTATGCCTTGAACTATAAACAAAAATGAGACCATTATTGATTAAAATACTCAATATAAACCTTAGCTCACTAATGAAAAGTAAAGGCAAATTTAAGGACCCTGGTGGTGTAGTTGTTACAAATTAGTCTGTAACCACAACATCTACAATTCAAATTTATCTACAATTCAAATGGATGAGAATTTCTATTCCCATGGATTAGTGGCATTTCTACTCCACCTTATAGAGCTGTTGTAAATCAGAATCAATTTGATAATAGTGAATGTTATTTAGCAGTACTATATACTACCAAATATGATGAAAAACACCCAAACTACAGGAAACAAAAGAGAATAGGTACCATATATATATATATATATATATATATATATATGACATCTATATACATCAGTAGACTTCACTGAAAGAATAATCAGAAAACACATAGATTAAAAAATGCCTGGAAATAGAAAAATTTAAATTAAAAGCAATTATGAGATATGGACACTGATAGCAAAATTTTAAAAATCAAGCAACAATGAAAATGCCAATGCTGGAGGGAAGGTGGAGAGATTGATGGGACTACAGAATCAAACAGTCACACCTGACTACAGAATCAAATATAATACCTTTGGACCTATAATACCTTTGGACCACAAGATGCACCTTCATTTTTCCCCCACTGGGGGGTGGAGGCAGTGCAGCTTCTGGTCCAAAAAATATGGTATAAAGGAAAAAAAAGAATGAGAAAATTGTTTTTCACACACAGAGAAAGCGTATTTTGAAGGCAAGGATAAGGATGGGGCTGGGTTAAGCTGAATGCGGGAGGGACATGGAGGGGAAAACAGAAGGATCACATACACAGGGGATTTATTGCTACACTGCCATTGTTCTGATGAGACAGGCTGTGCAACTGTGTCTTGTATGTTTTCCCCTCTCAAATAGAAGGAAGAAAAGACAGAGAAAGGTCACAGTGTGTAAAACTCCAGACATCTACACACTGGTCTGAGTGGTCACAAAAGGAGAGACGATAACACTGAAACTGACTTCATGCTTTTGTGGTTCATGCAGGCTAGTTTCAAATATTTTAATTAAAAAATTAAATTTCTAAAGTTTATTTGAGACATTTCTTACCAGTTTTTAAAAAGTAATGTCTCAAAGACAAAAAAATTTTCAAAGAATCCTATAGCCTATATATTATTGTAATTATAAATTATCATGGAATCAGGTCCCAAACCATGTTTATGTAATTACCTGAGGACATGTAGCTTTTTGAAAAAACAATTTAGATAATTACTTAATTACCATAAGTTATGGCTGCAGCCTGACCTTTGCAGTTTCTGTTGTCAGGACTGATGTAGAAATTCTTTAAGGACACAATGTCCATGAAAAAAATGATGTCTTTGTTTTTACTAATTATTGCTGTTGATCAGTAGTGTCCAGTTCATTATTAGTCATCACAGCCCTGTTTACAACATAATGAAACATTTCCAAGCATTGCACCAGCCTCAAAATCATTGTTTTAATTCATTGTTGAAGTCACTGTGTCAATCCATCTCATTAAATGTCGTAATTTTTCCCATTGACATACTATTTTACCAATCATGACATTCCTGTCTAGAGACTGGTTCTTCCAGGTAACATCACCAAAGTACAGGGATCATGCAAAATGTAAGGGATCTTGATTCTAGGTTGCATTCAAACTATACTTTTTCCAATACAAATTTGTTTGTTTTTCTCTAATTATATGGTATATTTAATATTTACTACATCCATAATTTAAATGCATCAGTTATTTTCCAGTCTCCTTTAGTCATTGCCAAGCTTTACCCTGCATATGAGGCAATTACTAATACCATAGCTTAGGTCAAGTGCACCTTATTCCTCAAGGTGACATATTTTCACTTTAGCACATTAAAGAGCCCTTCTGCAGTAGATTTTATCAACACAATACTAATTAAGTGTGGTTATTGTTGGACTTAGGAGCCATGGGGCAAAGTTATGTGTTGAACCCACAAGGCCAATAGTTCAAATCCTCAGGAGAAAAAATAGGCTCCGTACTCCAGTAGAAATTTACTTCCTTGGAAACCAAAGGGATAACACATTCTATGTACTATAGGGCAGCCATGAGTAAGACTTGACTTGATATCAGTAGGATTTTGTTGTTGTACTTAATGATCATTTTCAGAAAACCTACTTTTGGTTCAAAGAGCATATCAGGGTCATGTCTTAGGTTACCCAATATCTTCCCTTACCCATTCCTCTGATGTCCGTCCTCCAGATAGGAGATTATGTGTAAATCCTTATAATTGGCTCCCCCACTTTACCCCACCTTCCCACCACCCAACCTGTAACTCCACTTTCACTATTGAGAGTTCATTTGCCTGAGGGGTTCATTTGCCCTGGATTCCCCGAATTTCCATTTCCCATCTGTGCAGTGTATCTCTTCCAGTCCAGTTGGATTTGTAGGGTAGAATTGGGATCATGATCGTTGAGGGGAGGAAACCTTCAAGAACTAGAGGAAAGTTGTTTGTGTCATCATTACTTCACTGCACACTAACTGGCCTTCCTCCTCCCTGTGACTCTTCTGTAAATTGCCCACAAATGGAGCAATAGCAGGCAGGCGAAGGGATTTGGCAGAGTATATGTCTTTATGTATTGTGACAGGTGATGTATGAGCCCCCAATAAATGATTACAAAAAAGAAAGGGGAAACCTATTATAAGGATCTACATACAACCTCCTCCCTGGGCTGCGATCAACAGGGAAGAGGGTGAAGGAAGACATCAGACAGGGTATGATATGACAACATGATGATAATTTATAAATTATCGAGGGTTCATGAGGGAGGGGGAAGTGAGGAGGGAAGGGACAAAATGAGGAACTGATACCAAAGGCTTAAGTAGAAAGCAAATGCTTTGAGAGCGATGAGGGCAACAAATGTACAAGTGCGCTTGATATACAATGGGCGTATGTATGGATTGTGACAAGAGTTATATGAGCTCCCAATAAAATGATTTTTTAAAAAGCATATCAGGCTAATAATTTGGGTGAAGCACCTAAATTTTCTTGGAATTCCGAAAGCTGGGTTCCATGCTAATTAAAAAGTTATTTCTTAACATCTGTTAGGATATTGTTGTACACTATGCAATTATATAAGAGTCCTGGAGGCAGGTTTTGCATTGAGCTGATGACTGAAGGTCAGTACTTTGAAAACAACAGATGTTCCACTGGAGAAAAACGAGGTGTTCTACTCACTCAAGGAGTTATATTATCAGAAACACAGGGTCTGTTCTCCTCAGTCACATAGGGTCATCATGAGTCAGAACTGACTGGATGGCAGTGAGTTTGGTTCAGAGTATATCAGTATATGCTGTTTGTGTTGTTAGTTAATTTTGTCTCCAAGTTCACGGTAACACATGTGAAATGAAGCATAATGCTGACTTGTCCTATACAATGACCATGATAGGTTTTGGATCAGATTCCTGTGAGATAGTTTTTCATGGTTAATTGTGGAAGCATATCGCAAAGGCTCTGTTCTGAGTTGTTATTAACATCATAATAACATCCATTGACTGAAGGGTGAAGACAGGCATGGCATGTATTGCCTGAGTATTAATCCACATCTCCTACAGGGAAATTAAATTCAGAAATAAACCACCAATGTCTATTTTGCCTTCTGTGTATATACATTGAAATAGTGCCATATAATACTATCATTTCTGTATCATAGCAATAAATTAACACTGTAGGAATAATATTTACTATTTTTAAATCTCAAGCTCCTCCAATTATCTTGGAAAATGGGGATGGAAATGTGTCTCAACTTCCATTTTATTAAATACTTATTTTAATACATTGGGCACTAAGAAACTTTATTTGCTGTTCCTGGTAAGTACCTTTGAATTGATTCCAACTCATGTACAAGAGAACAACAACAACAAAACACTTTCTGGTCCTGCGCCAATCTCAGTATCCTCCATGCACAGCCTGTCTGTTCTTGCAGCTACAATGTCAATCCATTACACTGATTTGCTGACCTGTTTTATACTCTCAAGCATGATGTCATTCTTCAGGGACGGATCCCTCCTAGTAACTTTCCCAGAGTATGCGAGATGAAAGTTTTCTATCCTTGCTTCTAAGAAACATTGTGGCCCTACTTCTTTTTAACACAGATTTGTTGATCTCCTGGCAGTTCATGAACTATTCAACCTTTGGTGCCATAATTTACCATAATTCAAAAATATCACTTCTTCGGGATTCTTTGACCCTTGGTTAGCAATTACTTGCATATGCAGTGATTGGAAATGCCCTGGCTCAAGGCAGAGATATCTTTCTTACTCTTCAACATAAAATCGTTGCTTTTCAATATTTGATGGCTGATTTGCCCAGTCCAGTAATACATTTCATTTCTCGACGGTTGCTTCCATGAGCATTGATTATGGACCTAGCTAACCTGGAGGCAGTGACATCATTCTTTTCTTCATTTATCAGGATATTGTTCATTGACCCAGTTAGGAGAAGCTTCATTTTATGATGAGATATAATTGAGGGTCTTATTCTTTCATCTACAGCAGTAAGGGCTACAAAGCTTTTTTTTTTTTCTTTAAGCAAGCAGGGCATCTCAGTTTAGATTCTTAGTGCATCTTCTTTCAACCTTAATGACTTGTTCTTTGTATGGCTCAGTTTCTTGTATTGTTTGCTCAGGATGCATAATGGATAAGTGTGTGAAAGAATCCAGCTCTGACATACAATTTTCTTGATTTTAAATCAGGCAGCGTCCCCTTGTTTTGTTCAAGTAACTGCCTCTTGATCCATGAATATGAGTGCGATGAAAGGTTCAGCAATTCTAATTCTGCTCAATGTTACCAATAATGTGTTATCATCCATAGAGTTAAATGATTTTCATTGTCCAAAAAACATAGGAAACATCTTTCTGGTGCCCTATTTTCAGCCAGGACACCTGATATCAGCAATACAATCCTTCATTCCATGTTGTCTTTTGAGTCAAAGTTGAATTTATAATATATCCTTGTTGATGTACTACTGTCATCTTTACTAAACTTTTATTTGTATGGGATGGTGATATTGCTAAATAATTTCCACATTTTAAAGTCACTCATTCTCTATGTTAATGATCACAAATTATCAGAGAAAAGTGCAATGTAGGTTTAAGTAAATAATAGAAATGAATATCTTTATTACACATGTTATATATTTAATTTTCAAAATTTTAAAACTTCAACATGCATATGGACATATGTATAACACTTTCTAATTGGACAAATACAATTTATTTATCTGCAAAATCATTATAATTATTCTCTATCTAGGACAATTTAATTTTCCTTGACCATCATTAAATTGGAAGTCTTAAGAATTAATGATGTTGCCATGAATAAGACTTATTCAGTGGGGCATTTAGCTCTTTACATAGCAATCTCAATCCAAAGTACCTTCTATCAATTTGTTTTAACTTAGAGAGAAACTCTAAATTGGAAAGAACTCTAATTACAGAGAGTTAATGACAAGTTAGTCAGCAGGTTTTTGACCGGCAGTTCTAATCCAGCAGCCTGTCCCCAGAAGAAAGATGTAGCAGTCTGCTTCCTTAACGACTGACAGTCGATGAAGCAGCTTCATGCTGCATAGAGAGTTTTCGAGCTGCAGTAGACTCAGTGCAATGGGTCTGTTCCCTTTATTTCAGTCAGTAGATGTTCTTTTGTGAAATGCTACTTTTAGAATAAGCAAACCACAAAGTGTTTGTGTAGATGTATCTTTATTTCATCACCCTGAAGGAGATTGAGTGGGAAAAATGGTTGTCTTTGGCTACCAACTGCAAAGTTGGTTTGAGCCCCTAGCCATTTCAACTCTACAAAGAATAGGTCTCCTCTTCCACACTAGTTGGCACTGATTTTGCATGTGACATCTTTCCAAATGCAGGATAATTGATTAGTCTTATCATATATAAAGGTTTCTTTTCTTCAGTTTAGATTCAGCTCCATATTCAAATAAAATGTGTGGATCCTCTTTTGTATGATATATATGTAGATATGTATGACACTCAGATGCTAGATAAGAGCCCGGTGGTGTGGTGTATTACAGGTTACAGGTCCTTCTTTATTTCTTCCAGGCAGCAGGTGGAACTGAACTGCTGTAGTGTGAGATGACAACTATTGTGATTCTTAGAGTGATACTTATTATCACTGATCGCCTAGCTTATTTGTCCAGCTAAGTCGTTCATGGAGCCATCAATTCTCATAATATTTAGAAGGAAAAGATAAGGTATTTTAATCCTATAAAGACCTACATTCTCAGAAGGTCACAGGGACATTTCTACCCTGTCTTATTAAGTTTGCTATGAGTCAGAGTGAACTCAACGGAAGTCAGTTTTTTGGTAATTATGTACCAGATGCATTGTATACTATTATAACTGAATCAAGCCACTCCTGCCCCTTTAGCCTAGTTTCTGCCATAAAAATCAATCCTTGGTAGAAGTTTCAGCAAAGAGGAGAACTTCTCCTTCCAGATGACCCAGATATATTGGGAAGCATTAGAATGACTCACGGTAAGTAGACTAGAAGAGGAAGGCAGAAATACTTCTGGAATTCAGCACCTCCAGACTCTGCTTTCTCTGGTCATTGTCATTTTTACTTCTAACTGTACTGCACCCATACATGTTGTATTCTTAAAACTGCATCCTAGAAGCTCTGGTGGCACAACAGATTAAAGCATTCCAATTCTAGCTTAATGTTAGCACTTTGAATCCATTAGTGCTTCTGTGGAAGAAAGGTGAGGCAAAGTACTGCTTGAAGGATCAACTACCTCTCAAACCGTATGGGAAGTTTTACTCTTTTATAGAGTTGTCACGCTTCAGGGTAATTATTTATAGATATCTTTTGATTTGGGTTATATGTACAGTCTGCATTCTCTGCTAATTTCCTAATGTACATGTTGGCAGTTCCAGTGCACTCACAGGAGATTCAGAAGATGTCTTAGTAATCTCCTTACCAGAGACATCAAACAGCCATTTGAAAGAGCGAAGGAATATGATCCTACGTTGAAGTGTACATGGGGTCAACATGAATTGGGAATGACTCCACAGAACCAAATAGTTAAAAAATTATGCCCAGGATTGAAATTGAAATTGCAATATACACCTTATGCCAAGAATTGGTCATTATATGAAAGTGTGTAATCATTAAGCCAAGCTTAATTTTGGAAAACTCTTAAACGATCTATCTTCCATCTAAGAGACAATATCTTGTTGTAAGAAGTCTCCAGCATTATTAGCTTGATGAATATGCCATGCTAGTTATTCGCTTGTTTACTCCTTGGCTAACCACCCAGTTTGTGTTCTCCAAAGACTGTCAGGAGTGTATTGGTTCATACCTGGGAGTATAAGGGGCAAAGTTTCTGGTGCAGAGAGCACAGTGGTTAGCTAATTAGGGCAGAGCAATTGCTGTAGGCAAGACTCCTCTTTAGAACCACCTTTTTAGTGATTTACCACAGCACAGAAAAGCCGACAAGGTGGTCGAAGCACAAATGGCTAAAGGAGTCAAAGAGGAAGCTGAAAAGAGTGGAGCTAGGAAGGGAAGGACAACACATGCTTATGTAATGGCGCAAAAGCTGCATAAATCCAGCTGATGCTTTCCCTACAGAAATATAGTAGTATTAACACATCTTTTCATTATTGAAAAGAAGTCAGAACGCTGTATACTTAAACAAACCCCACCAGTTTCAAAAGTGGCCAGGAGTATACATACTGAGCAAGAAATGAAGGTCAGATTTGGTCCTCCGGCTGCCAGTTTTCAGCCATGTATCAAGGTTCAGTGACCACAAGGCATCAATTTACCTTCAAGAGGGCTGCTTACTTGAGTGGTTACTGAGTTTCCTGTGGTTCTGTTTTGTAGTCACTATCAGGCAACAGGACCTGTTCACTGGCACTGAGGAATGTAATAAGAATTAATGACCCCAGGAAGTACTTAGCTATTCATGGATAAAGAATCTGGACAAATAAGCAATGTGGACAGTAATAATAGGAGCCATTCTAGAGGGTCCGACTCTCTTATAGCAACCAGTTCAGTTCTGTATGCTTCACAAGCAGAATGGAGGAAGTAGCACATGTGGATAGTCAATATCAATATCTAGAATATTGCCCTACATAACATGTACATGCTTTAAAAAATCTGTAAATGCATTATGCATTTAGAAAACATCATAAAATGCTAATTGTGTTTTTCCAAATTGATATTATCTTTAAAGGAATCTATAGTTATTACAGTTGTTACTGGGAGTTTTGCTTTTTCATTGTGTCTATGAGACTCTGGGGACTTTTGGGGACATTAAAATATGAAAACAGAGAAAGCTATTTTTACCTGCACAAGGTCTGTTATGGGACACACAAAGGCCAAGAGGTTCTGTTCCCAAATAAGACTTCATTTTCCTGGTTCAGAGAGGACAATATTGACACTTCTTACCAACATCAGAAATAAGGAAATAGACTTAGCAAAGTCTGCTTCCAGAAACACACTATTTTCCTAATAGGAATTCAATATTTTGATTACATTGCTCGTCAGGAAAAAAACATATCTACCTGCATGAGGATCTGTTGCTCACTTTCTGTAATTTCTCTGTGTCTGTGAACCAGATGCCAATGTCACCTTGGTAGCTTGCCCTGCTACTCAGCTTCGTTTTCCTTGGGCTCCCTGGAATATGTACATCTTCTCATGGCAAAGATATATTCAAAAGAGATAGAAGGCTTAATTTTCAATAAGACATAATAGAATATGCGGAATAAATATGCAATCCAAGGGCCCTCATCATTCGGTGACTTTCACAAAAATTAATATTCTCAGAATGAGTACACCATGAAAAGAAATTACTCAAGACTTGTAAAAAATGTTGATGGACAGGTATGTGTTGAATGTGTTTCTGATGCATAAATGTAACTATGCCCTGTCTGGAAATATTTTCTCTATGTCTCAAATCATGCCTTATAAATAAATAGAATATGTAGCCTCTGAGGTAAATATGAGATCTTAGAAAGCTCCCCTATATGTACTAATTTGAAGAAAAAATAATCCTCACATGCAATGGAATAGAAATCATTGAAAAGAAATGAGCTTATAAAATCATCGATACACCATGGCTTTTTTCATCCTGTGATAATGTGTTATTAATATCACTAACACATTAGTAAAATAAATAAAAATGAAACCAAGCATAAAAGATGTATGTTTTTCTAGTGCAGTTTGTCAATTAGCACAAGGTAGGACTCCGTTGCTATTTGAGTCAGCTCTTCCTTAGCCATGGAGAGCAGAACAGAATAATACCTGTGTCATCGTCAGGGCAGATGATATGCTCATGTCCACTGCTGCAGCCACTGGGAGCTCTGAGTGCCTTTGACACAAGGAGCTGTCTTCTGGCACTAAATCAGACATCGTATCATCACAAGCTAATGGCTAATTTTCAGAAGTCCATTGCCAGAACTTTCTTCCTAGTCTTTATTTTTCAGGATAGCCCCTTGAAGCCTCTAACCTTGATTGAGCCTGCTGATATTTAAATTATTGCAGGCGTAGTTTAATAGGAACATGTAAGCCACTGTAGTATGGCAAACTGACAGTTTTCTAGGGAAGACACAAGACATCATTTTGGAGATGATCTAAGGACTATCTAAAACATTACCAAAGATGTGTGTGTGTGTATATATATATATATATATATATATATATATGAATATGATTAAAATTCACATGGATAATTGGTAACAGAGTTAATAGGAAAATAATTTATTCTCTGTTCTCATATCAAATATAATGATAAGGTGGCTATATGGAGCACTAGGGTTAAGGAGATGACCTATTCTAATTGAATTCTTTTGACAGGACTGATTTATTTCATCTTGGTTCTACAATCATGATGATCACCAAAGTGGTAATTGAATCTCACAGATCCAGTCAGAAAGCTGAATTTCATAAACTTATTTATTTACTTATTTATTTGCTTAAGAGTGCTAGATGAATAAGACATTTCCATTTTTGTAATAAAAATATAACATGTTCTTAAGTTTTGGGTCAAAAATGCACTAAAATATAGGTATTCAATTAGTGTTCATAAAAACAACAGAAATTATTAAAAGTGTATGACTCAAGATTTGAATTTGTGTCTCCTCTTTAAAACCACGACTTGCATACTGACTTGGCTGGCATCCACTCAATGTGGATGATTTTATTATGGTTTTCTCCTTAGAATTGGCAACCAGCTCTCGAGAAAGTATTGTGTTTTCTTGGAACCCAAGAGCGTTTCCTTGGAAAAATCTCTTGTTCTTTTTGGCATTAGTGTTTCTAAATGGCACGAAATGAAAATTAAGGGGGCAGGATCTTAACTTCTCGCATTTACATGAATCCATGAGTTTCAGTCGCAGATGCAAGTTGGATCTGCAGGGTTAGCCATATGTAAGAGAAAAAGGTAGGAAGATCATCAATAATGTACTCAGCTCTGTGTTGTACAAAGATTTTGTGATTGGTTAATCTTTAAAATTTGTTTCTGAGATTGATGCTATTATTATCATTAGCATTATGTACTTCCCTTTTAGTTTTCTAGCTCTAAGTGTCTGCATCATTTATTATATTATTCGTCTACTTGTACTGACTTTAAAATGTTTCTATTCATTTGGACTTTAGGATCTTATTTTGGACTTCTATTGCCCTTCAAAGTTTTGAAAATTTGACTTTAGGATTCCTTCCATTTTCCTTAGTCACGTTATGATTTAGAGCATGTTTCGTAGTTTCTTCTGAAAACCTCATTATACAATTGAGAACAAGTATATTAACTTGAGGATTAAGATGGGCCTGGCCCAAGTCACAGTATTTTCATTGATCTCATATGCATGTGGAAATTGGACATGGAATAAGTAATACTGAAGAAGAGTCAATGCATTGAAATTATGGTTCTTATAAAGTTATCAGATTTCAAGTGGGAAACTATTGACCAGGGGTATGTGTATGTGTTCTTGATTAAAAATTTGGTCTATATGGAGCAACGAAAATGTCTTCATAGAGCAGAAAAATAGTATTGTAGTATGTTTATTTTAATTTTAAAATGCTGCGCGTCATTGTTAAATGGTTAAAAAGTGGGAAACCTGGTCACCTTAATCTCAGGGGTAATATTAAAAAGTTCTATGGGCTGCCCAGGGAACAAACAATTCTTTATTGGAAGAAGTATGACCAAGAACAGAGATATTTCATCTTATATACTTGAGCATGTTATCAAGAGAGACCGGTGCCTCAAGTAGGACACAATTCTTGGTAAATTAGTAGGGTGGCAAAAAAGAGAAAGACCCTCAACGTGATGGGTTGGCACAGTGGCTCTAACAATAAATAGGTTCAGACATAAGAACTATTGTGAGAATGACCCTGGATCCGGCAGTGCTTGGTCTGTTATGCACAGTCACGATGAGGTGGGAGCGACTGCATTATACCTCACCACAATAACAATGATTGAGAAAGCAAGTTCTTGGAGCCAACGACTGTGGTGGAAATTCCTGACCGAGAAAATGCTTTCTGACTTGGGAAACACTTCCAACTACTTGACATTTTAGATTGTTGTAGAGAGGATGTCTCTCAATGGCCCTGTTGTACTTTGTAGCTTGAGGATCAATTATCCTTGAATACTTGGTCTTTGCTTTTTTCATGCTTCCCAACAATTCTAAGAGTCATATAATTCCTTAAAAAATGCTTTCCTGTAGGCAATGTCTGGAGTGGATTGCTCTCAATTCAGAATTCTGACTAACACAGAAGAGATCAGAATGGAATGATGTAAAAAGGAAAGAGGTCTTTTGCATTTCATTCTTTGTGCTATTCCCTGGAATTTCATTCATGTGGATTTGCACTCACTTTGGACTGGTAACTGGTTAGTATTTAAAAGTTCTTTAAACTTTTAAGTATCAACGGGTTCATTCTGTATGTGAAAATGTACATATGCTATTATTGATGGATTTATTAGGAAGACTCAAAGCATAAAAAACTTAAAAAAATCAGACCAGCTCTCCAGTTTCATGACTCATGATGGAAATTTTAGCATTAGTAAATATGTGCTTTGACTTTGTCTCTTAAAGAATATTGTAAAGTAAATCCGAACGGGTATTAGAAAAGAGCATAGCTGGAGACCAGAAGTTGATTTGAAGGCATAATTGGGAAAAGCATACAGAGAACATTTAAATGCAGTCTTTGGCAAGAAAATGATCTTGTTCCAGACATATGATGGAAATGCCATTCAAACACCTTTAACTAATATGTCAAGAAACATTCATGAGGGTAGTAAATAACTGGATAATAAATAACTATGGATAATAAATAACTATATAAGATGAGTGAACTATTGTGCTATACAACTTAAGGCTAACAGAGAAGTTGCCAAAGTCTCCACTAAAAGTAAAAAATAAATAACAAAGTTGAGAAATGAAGGGAGGTTAAGGAATGAGCAGGGGTAGTGTTTGAGTGTGCTCCAAAAGGAGAATTCTGAGCAAAAGCTCTTAAGTCAAGTGCTTCAAAGTGTAATCAGCTAATAGTTCTCTTAGGAATTGTGCTTTTAGGGAGAAAAATAGCCATGTAAAAAACCATGGACATTTTAAGTGAAGCTGATACTTATGCTTCATGAAAGGGAGTTGACTTGAATCTGAAAAAGAAAAATCAAGATCATGGTGAAGTCCTTCAAGTCCCTTTACTCTCCAATTCTCTGACACTGGTTTCTCATGTGGGGAGGGAGTAACTTCAGGGAAAACAAAACCCTAGCAAAGCAAGAACAAGATTCTATCCTTTAAGGGATACAGGATGTCTTGTAAAGTTAATAGGGCTTGAAAGTGGGTTAATATGCCAATGGCTTTGGCTTTTTACAGTTCTTTTGGCTTGCAAGTACCTTCAGTCAGAGAGAGATGATCACTGGTGAGGTGGGTGAGAAAGGAGGAAAGGAACAGAATGTTTGGGGGGAAATACATCCCTTCAATATAGAGATGTTGTCACTGTAGGATACATTGTTTCTACAACTGTTTTCTAGGATGCAGTATGAAATGCCAATGTTATCCTCATCCAAGTCAAACAATATAATGCATGGTGTGATTTAACAGGAAACTTCAAGCCACCTTTCCCAAGGAGATAATTAACAGTGTGATGTTTAAAATTTTTACCACTGTGCAAATGGGGAGGCTGGTTATAATGATCACTTCCCAGCAGAATTGGGATTTTTCTAAGCAAAGGGACTTCTCACTCTCTCAGTCCCTACCATTTCTTTTCTTTCCTTCTACTTACAGGGAACAGATGGATCTTGTTTCCCGCAGAGAATGTTCAAAACAGTAGCTACAGTTCAGCGTGTCAGACAGCTGCAGCAGTCCTTGGACAAGGTGAGAGTTTTGAAGAGACAGCAGAGAGGGGAATCATCTTGCTTCTTTATCTCCAAACTATGGTGATATTATTGGAACAAGTGCAAAAGGCAAGTCTGAAGTTTAGCAATAAGAAGAGAGTGGAAAAACCTTTGGTGGTATGAAGAACCAAAAGTGTGAAAATCAGCCAAGAGAAGGTTTGCTCATTTGGCCGATTAGGGGATACTTGTCAGTTCTGTAGGGAGGAGGAAATAGCAAGGGATTTGATGCTTGTCCAGTTCTTCTTGATAATGTCTCTTCTGTATAACAACTAAGATACAAGTAGGTTGTAGTGCAGACATCAATGATGGAGAAGATGCCAGTTGCTTGGAGCTGTCATTTGAATTCAGGCTCTTAGGCACCATTTTCTGGAACTTGCTCATATTTTTGCTTCATATACAATTTTATATGGTATAATAGTTTAGAGTCTAGAAAAAAAGAGAAATTCAAACTTTGCTTCCCTGAAAAATACTGTAGAGATGAGTTCATACCAATACCCAAGCTCACTGCCTGGTTTCTCCTCAGAACCACTTTACAAAACACAGTATATGTGGCCCAGTGGGCTTCAATAATCTTTATCAAAGAAGAAAGTTTCATATTTCTCCCAGGGAGTGGCTAGTAGACTAAAACGGCTGACGAGGTTGTTAGCACCCCAACATGTAAATCACTTATACCACCAGGACTCTTTTTAAACTTGGATTAACAATGTATAATTCTTCATCACTATACAGAGAATGCCATGTTTCTATATGTCATTGAAGAACCTTAGTCATTGACATTTACCAAAAAGTCAACAGTAAATACCCATTGCCATTTTACTGAAGAAAGACGATTCAGTTAGAATCTGTAAGATTCAAGACCTTGGAAACTTGAAAACTATGCTCTCCCATGAATCAGAATTGACTGCTGGTTCTATGATTATGTCACTCATCTACTTACCAAGACATGTGAGATTGGAATTTCATGAAACTGCTGCATGGAATAAAGATGAAGCGACCTGCTGCCACACACCTTCCTTCTTTGGAAATCTCATGGGGCCATTGCCTCTCTTTCATGGCGTCACTATGAGTTGGAATTGAGTTGGTGACAGTGGGTTTGTTAGTTATATTTTTAAGTCTAAGTGTGCTTGCTCATCTCTCTTCCTGGGAACCCACACATACTGTATCATGAGAATATAACCCGTTAGCTTTACATCAATTACTATTTTTAACTAAAAAAAATAAACAAAATCCTTTGTTCCTCTGAAAGAGAGAAACTGTGTCCACTAGAAACCGCAGATCCATGGTGAGGGGTCTATTCTGACTCCCTGTGATGGACGCTAGAGGACAGAGGACACCTTCCCTTGGGAAATTCTCCTGAGGACCTCATCTTTGCCAGCCCAATGTGTCACTCCTCAGGCTACCAGGACTCCTCACTACTGATTAAAAATTGACATTGTACTAGAAACTAGATACATTATAGTAATTGATCAACATATTCTCAGGGGCTAAGTATTTTCTCTATTTATCTGTGTTTTACATATGAGAAAACTGAAACATAACCATTAAAATGCATTTATGGCTACCCAGCTTGGTATGCACGAATATATACTCTGACTCAAAGGTTTGCTATGATTCTTAGTGTCCCTATGAGTCTGCATTGTCTTGATGGCAGCGAGTTTGGTGTGTATTTTTTGACCACCCTATTATTTCCTTTTTTTCTCCAGAGGCATAGCTATTTAATCAATGGCTTATACCTTGAGCTATATAGTATCATGTATATATAAATGTAATTTCATAAAGATAATATTTTAGGTTTTAAAGAATTATAAGCATCCCAACTCATGATGTTGATTGAGGTGGATCTTATAGGTTTTACAGTCTAAAATCTGTGAACTTGCAGTTGTGCAGCTTATGATTGGAAAAATTTGTTTATTTTAGTATTCAATCTATTTTAAAAACTTTAAAATCTCTGACTAACAAAGTTCACACCAAAATAGAGCCTGTCAGTCAAGTTAAACTCAACTGCCTCAGTTTCAAAGTGCTACCCATCTTAGATATTTTAAAATCATGAAACGTTTTAGAAACCACAAAATAATATCAACAAATCAGTGAGCACTAACCACCAACAGTCCTGGCATGCCCCACCCCTATGCTAGTAAGAATATGAGACATTGACTTTGAGAATGATTGTGAGAATGGTCAGATTATTGACTATCAATCTGGCCCCTCTAATAAAGGAAATTTCAAACACAAAGTATTTCAGATGTTTATTCAAGTCATAGACTAGATTGAGTTGATCACATTCTTCTCCCTTTCCCAAGCAAGATTATGCTCTGACTTTTGCAAATCAGGGTCCTTGACTGGTGAAATGAGAAAAGTAATCAATATAAAAAACATTATTCATATTTGTGTTAACACCCCAAAAACAAGCAAGTGCGTGTGACCAGGATGACACAGTAGGGCTCAGTAGATAGTGAAAAGTGGGGTGATGGGTTTGATGTGGGATTACAGAGTGACAAAAAATAACTTCCTGACTGGTCAACTTCCTCAGCATTTTAAGTGAAATGAACTTAAGTGATTTCAGTAGTTGGCTAAATAGGATTTTGGTGCATTGAAATAAGGACTTGTTATTGAAAATAAAGAATAATGCATTCATGAAAACCAATGAAGGCATTTGACTTTTAATGAACACGTGCTTTTGAATTCACCTGCAGTTTTCCATTGATCAGACTTTGCTTTGGGGGGAAACTTTACACAAGTTAAGAAGCACTTAATTAGGGAAAATATAGGAACATTTGAACTAGAGCATGGAGCTTTGGTTTATTTTAATGCAGGCAGTGAACCAGGACATGGAAATTGCTGGAGAGATTGAATAAGCTGCTTTCTCAGATCAAGCAGTGCTCTCTAAGGCCAACGTTTTTAGGGCTCCCACTGACTCCAGAATGCTTTACTTTCTTTAGCTAGGATAATAAGAATCTAAGGACATTTTATAGAAAATGAAGAATGTGGTATTCATGAAAACCAATGAAGATATTTGCCTTTTAATGTTGGATGAAACATTGAGATCCCCACTCCCAGAATAAGAGTCTTTGATGAAACTCAGCTCACTGCCTTCAATTCATTTTCTGTGTTCTTCCTATCCTTTATTACAATACTGGATTCATCAAAAATTGTTGTTCTTATGTGTGACAGTAGTCCTATAAACTATTCAAAAGTGGAACATGTCTACTTAAGCTTTATTTAAAATTTTATGAGTCCTTATTTTGTTCCTTAGAAGCAAGGAAGCCAAGATGTGGAATGGCTTATTTTGAACACATCATCAGAAGTAGCAATCACTAGAAGAAAGCACCACATATGATGAAGGTGAGGGACAGCAGAATTGAGAGCAATCCTCAGTGGAATTGACACAACCATTACAACTATGGACTTCAACATCTCCAGGATCAAGGGGATGGTGTAGATGTGAGCACGATGTAGTTTGATTATACTTGAGGTTACCCTAAGTCATAGACTGGAAAATAACAGGAAGAAGCTGAAGATGCAGAATTCAAGACAAAATTGTTAAAAGAGCTCACTGTTGATTTGTTTATGAAATTTCAAATTTCAGACCCAACTTGAAAGAACAGATGGGTTTTACTCATTTGTCCTCCTGATGAGGGAGAGTCATACTTTTTGAGAAGCTGTGTGATTGTTTTGTTGATTCAGAGCCTCTATTTCAGAAGAAATTCACAGTCTGAAATGATTACACACCTAATATAATATCTGAATTATGGAGCATCTGTGTGATTCTCTTTCTAAAAGAACCAAGCAAAGCACCAATTTCGACCAACAAAAAGACAAAGCACCCACAGAATGTGTGAGATATGTAAATGAACTGAAAATTATTCTTGAACTTGACGTAATAGCTTCCCTTCAGGTAGCAATGTGAAATCACAGAGAACTGCGTACAACGTTGTATAGAAAAAGGAACTCTCTATCATGGTGTATATCAGTCAGAAATCTCTTCATCTCAAGCAGTGATGCAAACTGAGGTGTTCAAAAATGATTGTAGTAAATATGAGCAATCTCCAACTTGATCGTTAACCAACAGTACCTAGACTCGGCCTCTGATTTTCTGTAAAATAAGACTGCATTTATTTTAGAATATTTCACACTGTTATCCTGACTACTTTGGCCCAAGAATGAGTCATTTATGCTAAGCCTTACATCAGCAAATAGAAACCTAGCTCATTCCTATTTCCTATAAGTAATTAATATTCTGAGGAACTTGAACAAATCAATCAATGGACTCCCAGAAATGGAAACCTGGGTTTGTTTGTTAGAACTTTTCTACTCAGTTTAACCTAGTTCAGAATCCCTTTTTACCCTAAACAAGGAAATAAAATTCCTGCTAGTAAGTAAAAAAAAAAATCCTGTTTCCTTAGCTCTGTGTACCTCTGCCTATGAACACCCTTTCTGCTTCGCACCACTCTCCAAAGCAATAATCTGACTTTCACACTAGCTATGTCCCAGTTCATGAATTTCAGATAAAGCTTTTGAATCACATTCAAGTGTAATCGTGTGGAACTTAACTTTATTTTCAGTAGAAAACTTTAAAAAGTCCTGTTGAACAAATAAGGTCACCACATGACTTAGGCAGAAATGTTTTTCTGGTCACGTGACTTTATTGTTGTCTTTAAATAGATTAGATGCATTTAGCTCTGTGTTGGGCAATTGTCACTTCCAAGAATAGAAGAGTATAAGTTCAAAGTTAATTCAGGATCAATTTAACAACAAAGAACTTGGGTTTTTGTTTGTTTTTATTGTATGCCTAGTAATTGACAAACATATTGTTTACATACTTATCACAGCTTTGTAACAATGTGTACATTTTTTGTGGCTATTGCAGTTCTGACTCATGGTGACCAAACATCCAACCGAAGGAAGTGGTGCTGCCCTGTATGTTCCTCATGCCACTGCAGCTGGTGCAGTGTCTTCAGCGCCAGGAGACTCAGCTTCCAGTGTTATATCAATAAGGAACACACTTTGTGACCCCAAAGTAGAACACCAGGCAGACTTTCCTTTCTAATTTACCTTAGTCTATGGACTTAAAGTGAAACCTGTCCACCACGAGTGACCCTAATATTTGGAATACTTTGATGATAGCTCCCAGTGTCATAACAACATGCTATTCACCACAAAACAGTTGGCTGGCTGGTAAAGAAGTGATAGAAACTTTATTGAAAAGGTAAGAACATTAAGATGGAAGGTAAATGGTTTGTCTCAGGTCCTAAACCAGAAAAAGATGATTTGAGAAAAGGATCTTCTGGTCTCCAATTGGGTGTCTTTTTCCTTTTCTTCTCTGTTCAATAGAAATGAACTTCACACCTGTGGTTTCTAAGTACAAATTCAGAGGAAGCCTAAATACACACACCAGATAAACC